>CM048921.1:2584793-2682293 GCA_026686955.1 Epinephelus cyanopodus
AAATTGAAGACAACAAGGGTGGTCTAATAATTTTTTCCATGACTGTATATGATCCTGTATTATGCTCAAACAGTGGGACTTTGTTTCAAATTTGCCAGGGTAGGAGCGAAGTGCCTCTTGCTCCTCTCCTTCAGCTCCTCAGTCACGCAGTGCTGGCCTGGCTCTCAACGAAAACGCCGAAGGCGGTGCTGTATGTCCCTTGCTGGCGGGTGTATTCTCAAGATGGTGAAGCGTAATGGAACCCCACAGACGACTTACCCGCACAATGTACAAACAAATCCGAAATTCTACTTTTACGAGAATAAGTCAGATTATTGGTGGAGGTAATAGTACACCAGTGATGACATATTTATGAATGCAGATATCAATTTTTGCCAATAAACAACTGAAAATGTAACACACTGTGGCTTTAAGGAGAGGTTTGAGGATGAATTTGGCAGTGGGAAAACGATTCCAGTTGCAAATGTAACTCGTAGGGCTGTACCCAAATATTTGGATATTCGAATATTCGTTTCTATGGGTAGGTATTCATTATGAAATTTGGTATTTGATATTCGTTTTTTTACTTACTTATTTTTTATTATTATTTTTATTACATATTTTTTTGGTGCTAAATGTAGTCTTTTTATTGTTGGTAAATGTATCAATAAAAATCAAAACTTTTAAATTGCATTGTTAAAAATATGAAAATACAGTATCGCCTACCAACGGAGCTTGTGCGCACAGCACGCTTAGCGCATCCATCTGAGGCTGTAGATCAATGCCAAGTTTTACCACTTTATCACTATTCCCTCAAACTTGTAGCTGTTTTTTCATTATCTTTAGAATTTAATATGAATTATGGAACCGTTTCTGTCAACGTTTGTTTCTCCCGTTTTGTACAATAAATTATTGTTTGAAGTTTCTTTTGAAGTGCGTGACACAAGTGTGTTTTGAAAACGACCGCGGACTGTCACCTCCTCAACGCATCAGTATCTTCGGATGCCATGAAAGTAATAGATAATAGATTAATAGATTATAATAATAATGTCAAAATATCATTTACAGACCGATTTAACAGACAATCGCTGCTGCCTGACCTGTAAAAGTTAATAACTAATTGATAAAATAAATGTATTTTAAAACGCGCTCCTTCGGCTCTGATGCAGCGGTCTCTCTGCCTGAAGTCACAGGCACGGTGTGTAACAACGTCCTGCCCCCAGTCCCCATTGATTGGTTACATGGCACAAGTGAAGCCAATCAACACTGAAGCCTCTCTAGATGCTGCACTGTCTTACCTCTTCATAAACTAAAGTCAAATTATTTTGCGCGACGGACGCTTCATATAATAACAGAACAATATACCATTTATGGTGTTATGTCATCGTGTCATTTCTGTCTCTACATGGTCATGTGTTAACAGCTCTCCTCTGCTCTCTGTATCGCGCACTGTGGAGTTCCGCCACACAGGTGAACAGGCTAGAGTGGCTCGGGCCGCATTTTCCTGACTAAACCTGACCCAAGCCCGGTGCAGTTTGTCAGCTGACAAAGTTATTGTTATGGAAAGTGTGTAAATAACCATCAACAGACTGCTGTTACACACAGACAAACACGCTGCTCGCACAGCAGCGCAGCACGGCACTCGGTGCTGAGTAGGGCTGACCCCAAAAATTCGAAGCTTCGAAGCTTCGTTCGATGACCCGGGATTCGATTGTGGAAAAAATAAAATTCGAAGCTTCAACGCTTTTTTTTCCCGTTTTTTTGGGGGAGGCCTTAAACGCAACACTAACACCGTCAACGAGTTACGGGCGCACTCAGAGCCGCTCTGAGTCTGGTGTCAGAGACACTTCTGATCCTCTGAGTTGCGCCTCTGTTTGATTGCGTTGCAGTGTGCACCGAGAGTTTTAATTTAAGGTGCTCACAGATTCTGGCGCACTCTAAGTACACTATAAGTACGCACAGGGCTTGCAGACGTCCGCGGAGTCACCCCCCCGTCGTCGAATGCTTTGAATTATATTCTATCTCAGCTGCGAAGCTTCGAATGTCCAAATATGGATTCGAAGGTCAGCCCTAGTGCTGAGCTTGTCTTGTGTTGCGTTCAGGCGTTGTCACGTAAATAACTTCCAGCACTTAAATAGGTCATAGCACAAAGCAGCAGCATGTCAAGAGACTTTTTACTTTTATTATGTGTAATAAAATTGTATTTTCCTAAATCTTGAGACACCTCATATGTAAGCTAGACAGACATTTCACCTGCTCATTACTGTGCACACATGTACTGTATGTACTTAGTCCTAAAGAGCCCTTCTGTTGCCAGTAGATACATAGAAACATCCCAGAAGGCTGTGTTTTGCAAGCATACAAAAAAGTTTCACGCATGTGAAAATTATTTTTAATGTGTTTGCTTCATCTCTGCTGCTACAACTCAATCCTAGGGGAAACACTGCTGTGTGCGTTTTGTGCAACAGGTGGATGTGGTAGTCTACTGGTAGAGTAGAGAGAGAGCTAAGTAGCGTTGAAGTAGAGTAGAGCAGGGCAGAGAGATGGAAGCAAAATATATTAAAACTTACTACAGCAGAACTGGAGAGAGGGGGGAAAAATAAATAGAGGTGGGCATGGCTCAAGTAGGGCGCAAAATTATAGAGAGAGAAAGATTGCCGCTGCCCTGACACTGTCATTTTTGTGTAGGAATTAAGCTACAATACATGACATATGTTGTTTTAATTAATAAATACAATGTGAATAAAGATTACATAACATAAAAATAACTGCAGTCTTTGTTATTTGATAGCCACTTAAATTAAACAACTTTTATAGGTCAAGTAAAAACTGACTTCGGGCAAGAAGATCTCTGACCAACTTGCCCGACCACGCAAGTGAAAAAAAAAAAACCTTAGCGTTGAACCCTGTAAATTTACGTTTAGCTTTAAATTTTATGTGTGTGCTACGTTATGTTACTGCAACTTAAGAGGTGAACCGCAACTCCGTTGACATTAGATCGTGTTAGACGTTAGACACTGGAGTTAGCGGCAGAGCTAATTTTCATCCGTAGTCCTTGGAGGAGGGGGAGACACACACACACACACACACACACACGGACACACATGCATGTTGTGTAGCTTAACGTCACCGCAGATATTGCTGTGTAGCTTAGCTTTAGTTTGTGGCTACATAGCTAGCTATATCAAAAGCTGACTAAAGATTGCCAGTAGCTGATAGTGATAGAGCCTCACTTGTTAAAATGTGCTCATCTATTGGGTCAGCTGGCTAGACAGCTCACCTAATGTTGTTTTTTTTTCTCTCCTCACATTAGCCTCTGCTCCTGTCCATCCTGATGTGAGGACAACGAGGCCAGACAGTGTGAATCCGTTCACACTAGCAGAAAAAGGAAAAATGTCAAAAGAAAAACAACCTGAGTGCCACAGGGCAGTCACAAACTTTGTTGTCAAAGGTTTGCTGCCCTTTTCCACAGTGGAGGCTCCATGGTGGAGATAAGTAAGCTTTAAAGAGTTTTTGACTTTTTACAGTAAGCAATAAAAATATAACCATGCTATTTTTGTTGTTTTGTGCTCTTATGTCAATCACCCCATTCCATTTTCAGAGGAAAATTAACGTTTGTCTCGAACTTAATTGTCCTTTCCTTTTGTTTTTTCCTTTTCTTTTTTGTTTCCAGAAGAAGTCAAAGCTCTCTGCCCTTGAGGAGCTATTTGCTGATGAGGACATGGCAGCTGAAGTAAGAAAAGAGAACACTGTCAGCAGTGCAGAGAATGTTCAGGAAGAGATACAGCAGTACAGACGTCTACTATCTACCCAAACCTCAGTAAATCCAGTAACCTGGTGGTGGAACATAAGGGACACTCTGCCAATGCTTGCAAATTTGGCAACCAGGTATCTCTGTGTACAAGCATACATTTTCTACAGCTGGGGACACCATCAGCAAGGAGCGGGCGTGTCTGTTACACGAGAAAGCAGACATGTTAATTTTTCTGAAAAAGAATTGCTAAGCCTCTGTAGGATGTATGCAGCAGTGAGCATGAGACACTGACTTGTCACTTGTTTGCAACTGTTCTTTTGCACTGGTTTAAAAAAATCCATATCATCACAGCCCTAGTTGGTATGGCAGTGGCTCAGGCGGTAGAGCAGTCATCTTATCTGAGAGATTCTGGCTTTTGTACATTTTTTTAATTTTATATATTTATTATTAGGGTCCGGGCAGCTAAGCTGCTTCTTTCTTCTCCCGAGGAAATCATACTTCCCGTGGGTGAAAACTCACCAAACTTTGCACAAAGGTCTCTTGCCAGATATCCTCAGCTGTAAACTCAAGCCAGTAGTCCTGATGGTGGCGCTACAGCAAGCGTCTAAAGTTCAAAACTTTGAAATTTCATAACAAATCAACCATACGTGCTACAACTTCACAACTTTAAACAAACTGTAGCCCCAATACTGAAGAAACTTTTGAACATTTAAACCTATTAAAAATTATGAAGTTCATCACTCTGTTTTTTTCAAAAACGGTAAAACTTCTTAAACCTATCTCCTCCCACAATTTTTGCTCAATTGACAACAAAACTTGCTACAGAGCATCTTCAGACTGTCCTACAAAAATTACGTTTCTCAGATTTTTGATTTATCAAATTGATCATTGATCAAATTGAGCCTACAGTGCATCAAAATGTTTGACTGTAAACGGTACTGTAAACAAATAAATGCAAATTCTTGCTAAATAAATCTTCAATGTTCATGAAAAGAAATGACAAAATTCTAGAGTCATGGTAGATGATGTGTGGCAAATTTCAGAATTTTATCTCAAAAACTGAATTTTTGACAGCATTTAAATTTTGCTCTAATGTGAACATTGGAGTCAATATAAAAATGGCAATTTTAAACATCAGTTTTTCACTTATGGAGCACATCAATCATTGTTACAACAAAGATTTTTGTCTTAACTGAATTTTTTACAGTGGTTTCAAATCTGCCTTTCCATGCATGCACGGCTGCTTTCCTACACAACAGTGAATGGCTTACTCAATTTGTGAAGCCACTGTTGAGTTGCTACTTGCTAATTAGCTCAGAGCAGTAGATGACCATCTTAGGTTCCAGAGGTTGCGGCTTTGAGCCTCAACTGGTGCAGAATCATCTTCTTGTGCTCCAGCTTATTGCTTAAAATTGCCTGAGCGTGACTGATCACTGTGCAGCATTTTCAAGTCTTTTTTCTGCTAGAAAATCTGCCTTCATGAAAATAAAGTTTGCACAAAGGTCCAGTGTCAATACTTCAGTGTGAAATCATCTGAGGCTTCTCACTTTGCACATAGCTCAACTAGTTAAACATCAGTTTTTCACTTATTGCATCTAGACAGCATGGAGATGTTGGTAATTTATTTTAACAATGATTGATTTGCATCATATGTGTATTTTCAGATTTTTGTTTTGATTTTTTTTTTTTACAGTGGTTTGAAATCTGCTTTTCCATGCATGGACGGCTGCTAAACCTGCACATCTGGCTTAGTCAATTTCTGAAGCTACCCATGAATTGTCACTGACTAATTAGCTCAGTGAGACAGAAATTGATCCTTAGTCTCAGAGGTTGTGAGTTCAAGCCTCAGCTGATGCAAAAGGCAGATTGTGTTGCTAAATTCCTAAATGTCTTCCAATTCTTCTGCTTGTTGCTCAGAATTGTCTAAAAATGCCCGGACCCGGCCCATCGCTGCGCAGCAGCCATAATTTGTTATTGTTTTTTTAAACTGCTTTGAATGAAAAAAGCCTGAAAATTAAAACCCAAGATTTGCACCTATTTGTAATGTCTTTTCTTTTTGTTAGAATTGATTTTATGAAATTGGTATTGAAAAAGTATCGTTAAGGAACAGGTATCGAAATCAAGGTATCTGTATCGGTATCGCAAATTTTTGAACGATACCCAGCCCTAGTTATAAAGATTGTAATGTATGGTGTGGTGTGGTGGCGCCCTCTATTGGTGTGGTGGTGCCCTCTACGTGCTGCAGTGGATAATGTCATGTGCGTTTGTTGCCGTCTTCTAGAAAACCTAATTGCTGAAGCAGAGAGAATGGAGCTGGATGACAGCCAGGGAGACAACAGCAGTGCAACTGAAGAACCGTCGCAGGATTAGCCTCCACCCTCCATGTTCCCACAACTTTTCGCTTGACACCACATGCACAGGAAAAGGTCCAGCACTCCCGATGATGCAAGCGTCTCAGTCGAAGTGAGGAGGTACCTCCAGGACATGATACAGAACTATACAATAGAGGAGGATGCACTTATCTTCTGGTCTAAGAAACAAGGAAAAATACCCTCATTTGCATGCATTAGCCATCATCAAACTGCTAACTGTACCAGCTTCTTCAGCACCTGTCAAAAGAGTATTTAGTGCAGGAGGACTTATTATGAGGCCACATAGGGCAAGCATGGGGTCCAAAATGCTGTCTGCCCTTGTCTTTCTGAAGTGCAACCGCACACTAGGCCCGTTTCCACCACAGGAACATCGGGGTAATTTTACGGGGCCGGGGCCGTTGGTGCATGTCTCCACCACAGGAACCACCCCCTGAAGGACAGAGTTCCAGAACTTTTACAGGGGCTAAACAAGTCCCTCCCTCGGAGTAGGTACTCAGAACGGCCCCAAAAAACTCCTGGCTGGGGCTTGGGGTTTACTTGGTGCTGATTGGATATACTCAAGGCGGGACGTGACGTCAACAGAAAGCGACAAAATAGCCGGCATTTTTAAAACTCAGCAGACGAGGGACAGCTCGTTCATAGCTTCCACCGCCATGTAAACGAAGAGACGTGCCAGAAACCCAGCAACCACCTCAGCGCCTTCCATGTTGTTAATCATCTTTCTTATGTCTGCTTTCTTCTTCTTACTTCTGCTTCGTACTTCTGCTTCTTCTTCTTTGTTGTTCTTCTTCTTTTTTTGTTTCTTTGCTGGGTCGCCCCGGTTAAAATGGTCGTGCAACGATTACATCACATCCAGAGCCCGGTAACTTTACAGGAACCTTCCTCCTACTCCGCTGCACAGTGGTAACATGGCGGTTGAGAGGGCCAAGTGAGAGGACATTCCTGTAAAGTTCCTGCCCCCCAAATAGTACCAGGAACTTCTTCAGTGGAAACGGGCCAACTGATGTAGTCTTGGAAAGCTGGCTGTAAACCAAAGGCTGTGATTTAAATTTAACACAACACACTGGCACATACCAGGGCTCGAAACTGCAGCCATTTTGGTCGCATATGCGACCAATTTCAATTTCGATTTCGACCAAAATTTCATCTGTGCGACCTCAAAATATAATTGGGAGCACTGGTGCGAGTGTAAGTAATTCTTCTGGTGTAACTACCCCCCCCCCCCGCAGATCAGTCTGGCCATGCAATCATAAAGGCGCTTCTTTAAAAGCAGAACAAATGGCTGCCCTGAAAGCTTTCACTGAAAAAAAGAATGTGTTTGCTGTCCCTCCTATGGGGTTTGGTAAAAGTTTAATTTACTAACTGGCTCCGTTGATCAGGAAAAAGATGGGACTCAGTGAAAACCCAGTGGCTATTGCTGTTTCCCATGGAGTAGCAGGTCAGGGAAGCGACCAAGCTGGGAATCACAGCCATGCAACTCGGAGTCCACAGCGAGGAGGAAATCCACAAAGATGGCAAGACTCTTTCCCAGACATCATCACAGCTCATCTCCGCTGCAGCTTGCCGGTCTGTTTACAGTGGCTTTGGGCTAGCCTAGATCACACGTTTTGTTTACTCCAATTGGTTTTACGTCTTTCCAATTGCGTGAAGGCGCACTTTGAGTGACAGCCTTTGATACCGCCCCCCGGGAATAGAGGAAATGTACACTCCGTGTCCAGACCCTTTCACATTCTGCGAATTGGGTCTGGCAATGCCAGGCTACCACTGAACACCACTGTGAATGAAAGAGAAACCTTAGATGATGATAATACTGTCGATGATGATGACAGTCATCATCATCAGTATTATTGTTGACACAGTAGTGGGTTGAATGGGGGTCACAGACAGGAATACGGCAGAGGCTCATAGTGCTCTGCTGCACAAGATAACGGCTTACCGACGACAGAGAAGTCCGACTCCAGGTCCAGTAATTTCCTCATGACTGCCCAGTAGTACCTGAACAACCGAGCCATTATCATTACTTTCTCTTTTTTTCCAAAATGCATTGTTGTTACACCCACAATCAATACAAATAAATATATACCAGCGGTGAAAAAAAGTTTTTCAGAGCAAAGAATTAAAAGAAAAACAGTTCGGAAGGAATCTTGTATCACACATTTAATCTCTCAGCCTGATTTTGAGTTGGATTAACTTGTAATTCATTCCTTTTCATTTTCAAGGGATCACTATGAAAGAGCCATTACATAAGTATACAAATCCAGAGAGGTTGAGCCAAAAGGAAAAATAAAGTAAAAACAAAAAAAAATAAAAATGATTGTAGCAGTTTGGCTTCATATGCTTGCATGTTTAAGTGAGATATTTGGGCAGAGAGAACAATTCATTATCTTTAAGTTCGATGTCAGAGGTCTGAAGCAAGAAAAAATCCTGTGCCCGAAATTTCTTTTAGATGGCATGAAGGGGAGGGGGGTGCCTTCTGCGCTGGGGCGGTCCGGGGGCAAAATGGTTGGGGCTGGGCAATTTTAGGCAATTCTGAGCAACAAGAGGCAGAATAGGAAGACAACAAGAACGTCTACAGTAAAATGTACATTATACATCAGTTGAGGCTTGAACTCTCAGCCTCTGACACCAAGGAGCATCTTTTATCTGACTGAGCTAATTAGCAAGTGACAACTCTTCGGTGGCTTCACAAGTTATCTCTCACTTGCATCTGAATGTAGAAACCTGTAATAGACCTCAAACCTAAATTATATGCAGTGATTAGTTTGATGCACAATTTTAGCATTGAAAGACACTATCACCAATTTTGGTCTTGAATAGGACTCGATTTGCCCTGGACTTGGACTTTACTTGGATTCGGTTAAGATGGTCTTCACTACAGCCCTGCCAAGCTCCAATTAAATGGTGTAAGGGTTCAGTAGATGTTTTGGGAATTCATATTCCAGATAATCCAAAAGATTTAGTTAAGATAAATTATGATTGAAAAATGAAGATAATTGAAAAAGTTTTACAACCTTGGAAAGGAAGGATTTTGACATTACAAGGAAAAGTTACATTGATAAACACTCTCGTAATTCCTCAGTTCATTTATCTCCTAATGGCACTTCACCAGAGGCATCCTTCTTTAAAACTTTTGAACAAAAAATATTTAAGTTCCTTTGGAATAATAAGCCAGACAAGATAAAAAGACAATACATTTATAATTCATATGAAAATGGTGGATTGAATTTAAAAAATATTGCAGCAATGAACTCATCCCTAGAAGCATCCTGGATTGATACAATTTACCACAACAGTTCCTGGAGAACAAGTTCTTTCAATTAAAATCTTATCATCTTAATTTGTTATATAAAGGTATATTAGTTAACCTTTCACCGTTTTTTAAAGATGCACTAAAGGCTTGGCTGAGTTTCCAGTATTATCCTCCTGACACCCCAGAAGAAAAATCAAATAATATGGATGAATTCAGAAGTGTTAATAGATGAGAAGCCTGTTCTATGGGAAACATTTTGGAGAAATGGAATTGTTTTTGTAAATGACATACTAGATAGCACAGGCGTTTTCCTTTCATATCATAACAGGGTTTATACAGAAATTATTAAGTTGAATTTAATACTTTTTAATACCTTTTTTAATACCCTCACAATATTTTTTAATACCAACACGACTTCAAGCTGCAACTGTGGTGGCAACCTTTTGAACTTCAGTGTTGGGGGTAACTAATTATAAAGTAACGAATTACTGTCATTTTCTTACTTAACTTTCTGAGTGAGTAAGTGTAATGCTTACAATTCAAATCAAGTACCTATTATTACAGTTACTAGATACTTTGTTACCTTTTTGCCTAAATAAAAACACCTATACACAATTATTTGTTATTTAACCCTAACCCAAGACAAAAAGTTATTTCATTGTTATGTGTAGGAAGAGCACACACCACTTCTCCAGCGCTACACTCTTTCTTTCACCATCATTCTATCTCAATGAAGACAGAATGACAAATGAAAATCAGAAAAGGTTTAAAAAGTTGAAATGTTTAATTAAATGAATCAACATTTAACACATGCACAGTTCAAACAGAGAGAAAAACTGTCCAACACTGAGATAAAATCAGAGATGAATTGAGAATTGAAAATGCATCCCTCGCAGGAGTTTTTCAAGCTGCCATGCTGTGAAGCCTGTCTTCATTGCATTGTGGAGGGTATGCAGTCCACAGCTGCCAACATTGATGACTTGAGCACCTCCATGTAGCTCAGCGTGCTCCTTTTGAAGGAGAACCATCAGTTTAAAATTTACATTTGGGCCATCCATTCCGACTGACAGAAGTTGCCTCATGTTCAGTTGTGCAACACATTCCTGTGAACACACAGGGAAGAAAAAAAAAAGTTAAAAAAAAAAAAATTGTTGAAATAAACTGCATTTAGTATACAGACATGCTTCAACATTGAGAATTCAGACAACCTTAGCCTACAAAGTATGGCATTACATTTTCCTTAAGTAAAACATGAGCCAGGTGTTGGGCTACATATGACAGTGAGATAAGTCATAGGCTTTGTTGTTTTTTAAATAAATAAATCTGCCAATATAATAGCTACTATTACAGACAATGAACAGTAGGCTAAATCGATTAAATCATCACAAATCCATGAAAATGTTCAAATGCTTTGCATGAACATCAATGCCCCTATGTAAGGTGGGGGTGTGCAAAGCATCCAGTATTTGTATTTGTATTTTTATTTGTTGAGGGATAAAAAGTATTCGTATTTATATTCGAATAAAATTCAAATTAGGTGTAAAAATGCAGGTTTTTTTGAGTAACACTTCTAATTAAGAATATGTCAGTGTAAAAATAAGTGTTCTTTAATTAGCCATTAGCCAGAATATACAGCCAGAATTCTGGATGTATATGCAATATTGAATGATGTTTTTTTAAAAATACAGCAATAAACATGTAACGAGGAACATCATTGAAAAGAAAATAACATACTAACAGCGATTACCTCATCAATGTTTAAACCAACAACTAATAAATTTCCTTTGAATGAATGGGGGTGAGGGGGTTTACTGTTGGTTCTCTCTCCCACTCTCTCTCTCACACACACGCGCACACACACAGTCCCTTTACTGTCTTTCTGCTCGAGTGGGCTGCTTGTCTGTTCTTCTGAGCTCCCAGATGTGATGGATCTGTATGGGCTCGGTCCGAACCGAGAATTACATCGGGCCCCGTCAAGTCTGGGCTTTAGTGCCCGTGTGACGGGCCACGTCTGGTTTTAATCAATACGGGGATAAACATGGCACACTCACTCAACAGCATAATTAATAATTATAAGAAAATATACTTACTTTGATGTGCTGCAACAGGTCTTCTGCCCTCGCACGTCCCAGGAATTCGGAACCGAAATACCTTGATGTCACACAGCCATCCTCCAAATACCGAACGCGTATGTCCATCTGTTTTTCTTAAAGTATGGCGCTAAACCAAACTTGATGATGTAGCTCGTCTTGTCCTTGCCACACGCAAAGTTTTTTGCTATCTCTGAATCCGTAAACATGTTCCTGAAGAGCTCTCCTATCCCCTCATTGGAGCTGTATGAGTGGTGTTTTGTTGCTGTTCCCAGGCACCACAGCACCTCAGCTCGCAACGTTGAAGTGGGGCATAGAGTTTGCTGTCTGACATCTGTCGTCGTAGGCCTACTCACGGTGCTACCGCTAGCAGTGGCTTGCGGGGGAGCGGTTGAGGTTTGCGGTGATGTAGCCGTCGCACTACTGCAAAACATGGAAATTGGCAATTGCTCACTACGTCGGTGCATTCTTGATTGGTGGCCACTGGACACCATGTGGGACCTGACAGCATTCACCCCCATCCAGGTGATATTTATTGTCTTTTTACAGACATGGCAATAAGCCTCTCGGCTGTTACCAACTACTGGCCTGAGCCAGTCTTTGAATCTCGCGTCCTCTAACCAGAGGTCCGAAAACTTACATTTCCCCATGATGCCTGTTTTGGCAGCAATCCGCAACGGAGCATACTGTAGACTGACTGAGGCGTGAATTGTTTGTTTTGGTTTTTTGTTCCTGACACTGACTGACGTCACATCCTTGATATCACTCAGGTCCTACTCGCACATATAATTTATATAATAAATAAAATCATAGGATTTTTAGGATTTTTAGCCTGCACTTCACACAAATGGAAAAAAACTCATAGTTGGATTGTGGTTTGAAAATTTAATACCTCCTCAGATGACATGTATTACTTTTTAATACTTTTTAATGGCCCTAATTTTGGTAAATTTTATTTACGACCTTTTAATACCTTTTACAACCCCGCGGATACCCTGCATAAATTTTGCAGTCTGTATGGACAAATATGTAATATTCTTATTGCCATGCCCCTGAATTGGAAACGGAAGCTAAAATGTAGTGGATACAAACTGAAGGTCACAAACAAAGAAATAGAAATGTATGTGTTGCAAAGGAACGTTTATTATCAAAATGAACAAAAAAATTATAGCTTTAGTGGTTGCTTTTCAGATTAAACTTTTATAGCATAATGAGTTTATAAATAAAGATTAAACTTTCAGTGGTTACCAGACCTTTTGACTTGTAGCTCCTACATCTCTTTTTTGCCTTGGTGCTATTTATTTTTAGAAGCTAAATCATTTACTGTGCGTCCACCAAATGAAGCGAATTACTCACGCGTAATGCGCCGCCCGTAACATCCGAATTTCGACGCCTGACCATTTTGTTAATTCGCGTTATCGCGTCATTTGCGCGAGTAGCGGGGAAGCCGGCTGTGCTAACTGGAGCTAAGCTAGTGCTAATGTTCATAGTACAGCCATTCTGCAAACTAATTAAAGACACATATTTACAGAACTTACCAAGTAGACCAGTCTCCTCGGCATCTTTCACCCAAGCCTGCTCCTGTTGCGGTCTCTGTAGAGTAGACACGTAGTATCATATAGCTCCGGGTAGCCACTGACGACCATGGCAGAGATAACCACCATTGCTGCTTTGTACCTGCTCTGGAAGTCCCAGATGCGTCGGAGGGCCAAATGCCGTCGTTTTTGGGTTCACCCTATCCTGCAGAAGCGCATCCAACTCTACGAGTTTCACCACCTCCTCCAGGAACTCCGTCTGGATGATAGCCGCTTTCAGCGGTATGTCGGGCTGACTGGGGCCCAGTTTGAGGACCTTTTGGCAAGGGCTGGCACCAGGATCTCCCGGTAGGACACCAACTACAGGCGCTACATTTCAGCTGCGGAGTGCCTGTCCATCTGTCTCCGGTGAGTAGCAGTTTATTGTTGTGTCAACAACTGGACGTCAACCAGTGAGGGAGAATCTCAACGCTGATTGGCTTTCGCGGCACAGCGTCACGCGAATTCGCCTCGCGCTGCGTCCATCGCGTCGCGCTAGATGCGTCCATTGCGCCACCCGGTGTGAATTCACATCTAATCGCGTCTTTGCATTGACTTTGTATGTAATCTCGACATGCGAATTTGCGAATTCGCATTCGGTGTGAACGCAAATTTAGGCTGATTGCAAAATTGTATCACACTTGATGTGAATTAAACAGGCAGTTAAGTCGAAATTTCGCCTCTGGGCAAGCATGTCATCATTGAAATGGATCATATAATGTTGTGGTGGTGACTTTAAAACTTAAGCATTGAGGATTTTTATTGCAGCTTTCATTTCTGCCTGGTTTCTGTTACCTTACCTTCAAAATTACCGCTGGCTTACCAGAGCCTCTCTTGCTCTGTCTGTGCTCTGTGTCTCAATGTGACATTGATGTGAAAGCATGCACAGGCGTCAGTGTTGATTGGCTATCACTTGTGATATCACTTGTGATAGCCAATCACAGAGGACTGTAGTCGGGACATTGTTATAAAGCCCACTGCAGTGGGGACTACAGGCAGGGAGGGAGACAGCTGTATCAGAGCCAAAGTAGCAAGTTTTAAAATACATTTATTTGATCAGAAATCGATGAAAAAATGTCCGATGCCGATTATGGTAAACAGTAGGTTGTGTGTACTCGCACACTGTGCTCCTACATCATTTTCCCGGTACATATATATATATATATATATATATATATATATATATATGTACGTATATGAGCAAATGCGGAAAGGCGCATCCATCGAATTCCGGATCCTGTCTCTCTCGCCCTGGTTCCAGTTGCTTACCAAAACGGCCACTAAACGGCCCCAAACTAGGGCGGACATAAAATGATGAAGACAGTGCTGCGCCATTGGAGTCGAAAAGTAAACAGCCAAGATGGCAGCTGCCAAAAGACCGCGTCCATTCAATTAAGCTTTGGAAGAAACACTAAGCCAACTACACTTATCTTTTTCCTTGAAAGAAGCCTTCGCTTCCAGGAAGGACGTTTTTGCCATTTTGCCAACAGGATACAGCAAAAGCATAATATATCAGTTAGCCCCACTGGTCGGCAAACAAATGGGGCTTAGTGCAATGAATATGTTACCTTGTTTTTTGCTCTGATTGGCTATCGTGCTATCCAATTGCGTGCTGCAGCATTTAATATGCCTCAGTTAGTGCTGCCCCTTGGGTAGGAGGGGTGTATCAGTGAGGGTCAGACTCAAAATCTTTCTAGATTTGAGTCTGGATTTCCAGGCTACTGGCTCCCTGTAAAGTCCACCACTGAATTTAAAATCCCTCTCCTAACTTACAAAGCTCTATACGGTCAGACTCAGTGCTACACAATCCTACTAGAACACTGCGCTCTGAGAATGTAGGATTACTCATCGTTCCTTAACTCTCCAAAAGTACAAGACGAGCCAGAGCCTTCAGCTATCAAGCTCTTCTTCTGTGGAACCATCTTCCTGTTTTGGTCTGGGAGGCAGACACCGTCTCCACATTTGAGAGTAGACTTAAAACTTTCCTTTCTGATAAAGCTTATCATAAGGGCTGGCTCAGGCTCGTATTGGACCAGCCCCTAGAAAGGCTGACATGGGCCTAGTCTGCCAGGGGACCTCCTATGATACACTGAGCTCCTTCTCTCCTGCTCTCTTTCTCCTCAGCTTCTGAAAAGTTGATTCTTCTTCATTTGCTAACATTCACGTCCTATTACTGTGTATCAATAACTTGGCTTTACTGCATGTCACTAACTCAGCTTGTTCTCCAGAGCCTTTGTGCTCCACTGTCTTGCAGATTCCCTCCTATTGCAGCTACGCCTGGATTGTGATGTTGTGGTTACGCTGCTGCCGTGGTCCTGCCTGATGCCTCCTACTACTGCTATTATTAGTCATACTAATACAACTATTACACACATATGATTATTATTGTCACAAACATATACTATCATATATTAATATATACTTACAACATATGTTACCACAATTACTGCTATTATAATATTATTGCTAAAGTTAATGTTATGGTACCTATTGTCATTACTGTCTGCCCTACATCTCTCTATCTCTGTCCCTCCTCAGTTGCTCTTCCTGAGGTTTCTATCATTTTTTCCCCCCGTTTAAGGTTTTTTTGGGGGGAAGTTTTTCCTTATCTGCTATAAGGGTCCAAAGGACAGATGGATGTGGTATGCTCAGTGTTTCCCCTATAAGCACATTTCTTTTCGTCTTAGTTCTTTAGAAACTACCATTACATTATTTGGTGTTATGGGCGCTCCTTATCCAGGTCAATTCACACAATTGTGAGTAAAGCATATAAGAGGAGAGGAGAGGGCTCTGTCTTGATGCGCACACAGACACGTGCGCACACACACAGGTGAGCACGCTAGAGCGCGGCTTGGGCTGCATTTTCCTGACCAAACCCGGCGCAGTTTGTTACCTGACATAGTTATTGTTATGGACAGTTATGGTTAGTGATATTATAAATAAAATTTTAAAAAAAAACTGAATTTGGGGATGTGTGATTAGTTCTGATGAATTACTCTCAAGACTAAATTTGTTTTTATTCACACATGTATGTAAAAGCACACTGAGATTACTCTGCATGAAATGTGCTATATAAATTAAATTTGATTTGATTTGGAAATATGTTCACTGAAAAAAATGCTGACATTTTGAATGTATTGTGCAATATAGTACTGGAGCTCTCCTAAATATTATCCAAGATACAAGTTAGGAAAGTTGATAAATTGCTTTAAATCTGAGGCCTAAAGGTAGAAACAAAAATTGGTTGGTGTGAGAACTTTACTGCATTACTCCCTGAGTAAAGTAACTCAAGTACTTTTAAAGTACTTCCAATGTTACTCCCTGAGTGAAGTGCTTTTTAAGTACTTTTGAGTATTCTACATTTCCAATTGGGCAATGGACCACAGGGCGTTTTTGGTCTCCAAAATTAAAGTTGTGGACCACTTGCCCATAACTGAGATCCAATTCTCCCATCACAGCCGTCACTTTGACCAGTAGAAACACAGAACGATCTGCTGCCGTAGACAACTGTATGATAACAACAACCCCAGCATTTTTAGTAATTCCTCTAGGGATGTTACCACACGGAGTAAAAGGGGGAAATGATAGTGTGAAACAGTAGAGGCACTTTGTCAACCCGCTGAGTACTGCCATTAGCATCAAGCTAGCAAACAACGTTACGTCCTTATAATGGAGACAGACATAAAGTAATAACATTAGCAAATAGTGGTGGGGCTTTTACTCACCACAACTGCAGAGACTACCAGCTTCATTTGAAACAGACTACATTATAAAAGGGCAGTTATTTATTAATCCCTCTGTATCTTTATATTTTTATTTTTTATCCACTCCTGTTGTCTTTATAAAGTTAACATATCGCACTGTCATTTCAAACTCAACACTTCCTGAATTTGTTTCAAATTAAAAGCCCCTTATAACCTCAGCTGAGAGAATCCCTCCATTTTCTAAATAGACTTTTACTGTGAAACATTTGTAGGAACTTGGGTTGTGGAGGATTCGGTAGCTTGAATGTTTGCGTACTTCAAATGTAGCTCCTGCCACCTGCTGACGCTTTTTGATGACTACAACAACATGTCGGCTGGCACATGAATAGACACAGTGACTCAAATAATAGTAAAAAAAGTAATAAAGTAGGACAAGAATAACCTGATGACCGGGATAATTGGTGTGTATCACCGTGTAGTGTATCATGTCTGTCGGCCAAGTCATGGCATGATTTTATGACTTTCAGAACGGGCAGAAAAGTCGTGTAGTACTAATGTGTACCAGGCATAATGCAAGTCCTGAGTCCGACCTGTCTGTCAGGGAGTCTATTGAGTTGGGTTACTCTAGGTACTCTAGGTAACCTAACTCCTGCGGAATGTTTTAGACTCCACCATAGACAATGGCAGCATTTAAGGTTTAGCGTTATCTCCGTTATTACAACCAAAAGACGTCGTTGCTGTTTCAGAGCTGAAGGACCAGCGTTCTAAAAGCAACAGAAGTAACTGATGGCTTGTTTGAAAATGTACTCAAGTATCTGATTACTCAAACAGCAAACTAACGTGTTAGGTTACTTGTAACTGCAAAAAGGAATCAAAAAGTACTCTAAAGCGTTACTTTGTATGAGACACTTGATAAATACAGGCTCTGAGGTGCAAACTGTAGTGACGCCAGTCTTCTCACCTGGACCAGCATGTGGCAGATCTCCTGGTGACCCTCAGCAGCTGCCGCATGAAGAGGAGTGCCTTTGTTTTGGCCCTCCATCAAGAAGTTTGGGTCCTTCCCATCAACTTCAAAGAACAACGTTTGGTCTATTAGTGTGTACAAATGCTAAAAAACACACATTGAGTAATTGTAATTGAAGCTGCCTTATGTCAGGTAACATATTTGAGTTACCTAGAAGATGAATGACCTTCTGCAGCTCTCCTTGTTTTGCAGAGATGTACAGCTGATTGGCAGGGTACTTCACTCTCTTTGGTTTCAGGCTAAAAAGAAGAGAATGTTTCAAGAAATTATGTCATTTTACTAATTACTTCTATTTTTAATTACTTCTCTTCTTTAAGATTTTTTGGGGGGCTTTTATGCCTTTAATGGACAGAACAGTGTAGTGTGAGGGGGGAGAACAAGGGAGTATGGCATGCAGCGAAGGGCCGCTGCAGCAAGGACAATGCTTTTGTACATGGGGCGCCCTGCTCTATCCACTAAGCCATCGACGCCCCCACACTGTACTTTTCTGCACACTGATGTTGAAATATCTCATGGTTACCCATACTTTTCATCATCCAATGCAGTCAGGATGCTCTCCAGTGACTCTTT
Source organism: Epinephelus cyanopodus (assembly GCA_026686955.1). Lineage (NCBI taxonomy): Eukaryota > Metazoa > Chordata > Actinopteri > Perciformes > Serranidae > Epinephelus > Epinephelus cyanopodus. Next base: position 2,603,111 of record CM048921.1, read on the forward strand.
AGGTAGTCTGTCTGCAGCACACACAGCCTCACTCTTTAACCTGGAGGAAGAAATAACCTGAGTCGTCCTGAGTTGTAATATACTGGAATTATCCTTTAAAAGTTGCAACTTTGCTAATTCACTTTCAAGAATGAGGTGGTATCTCCATGTTTTGCATGATAAACATCACTCCTGTGTTACCTGTTGGGGCTCTCATCTCTGCTTGTCCGTGGCTCACTGGTCTTCTTCGCTCTGAGTATCTGTGGAACAGCAGGTGTGGTTGGTACTGAAAGCAGGGTGACCACAGTGGGCACAGCTGGAAGTGACGGTCCGGGGTTTGATCTGGGTACAGAGGGAGATGGATCGGCCTTTGACACTGTGACCTCCTTTGCCCCGCTGACATCCTCTCCACAGTGGGGGCAAAACCTGAGATCCTTCAAGATGGAGGCACAGTCGCGGTGAAAGCGGTGGGAAATGCTCCCGTACGGCCTGCACTCCATGAAGGTGCCCTTTGGGACGGAACAGAAAGACACTGCATTAAGGTTAACAAATTCAGTAACTAATTATATTGTAATATATATGCTATATTGTATACAGTACTTAAGTGTTATTTCAAAAGACAGTCTCCTCTTGTCAGGATGAAAAAACATCAGAGATTTAGAGCAGTGGCATAGCTGTCCAGTCTCCCATTTTGGCCAGGAAACACCCTATTTTACCCCTCTTTCCCGCCGTCCTCCCGTATTAGTATTTTCCCGTAAATCTCCCGTATTATAATATAATTTATAAAAAAAAAAAAAAAAACATTCCTCTGCCTCTCCAAACTGAACTCTATCACGAGCCTCGCGAGAACTGCCACCTGCAGTAGCCTGGGTGGCAGTTGTCGCGAGGTTAGTGTTGACAGTGGGTCTGGTTGACAAGTGGTTATTTTAGATTTCCTGTACACCCAGGGACGGGTTTTGCTACGGGCAATGTGGGCGACCGCCCAGGGCGCAATCTATGTGAGGGCGCCCTCCAAAAACAACAACAACAAAAACAAAACTCGCCAGTTTTCTAGACTACCGCTCATTTCCACGTCAAGTTAGTGGAGTGAGCGCTAGGGCGCCCCTATAATCACGTTTCATCAGCAGCAGAAAGGAAAGGCGAATCCTGGCGGTTGTGGGTTGAACAGGGGTCACAGACAGGAATACGGCGGAGGCTCATAGTGCTCTGCTGCACAAGATAACGGCTTACCAGTGACAGAGAAGTCTGACTCCAGGTCCAGTAATTTCCTCAGGACTGCCCAGTAGTACCTGGACAACCGAGCCATGGCAGGGGGGCTCATAGCAGGCGCCTAAAAATTTCCCTTATTTTCAAATCCAAAACTTGACAGGTATGCTGCAGCAGTGGTTCCAAATCTTCTTTATCTGATGCACCCCCACATCACCTGTCAGGTACCATTACTTTCTCTTTTTTTCCAAAATGCATTGTTGTTACACCCACGATCAATACAAATAAATATATACCAGCAGTGAAAAAAAGAGCAAAGAATTTAAAAAAAAAAACAGTTCGAAGGAATCTTGTATCACACATTTAATCTCTCAGCCTGATTTTGAGTTGGATTAACTTGTAATTCATTCCTTTTCATTTTCAAGGGATCGCTATGAAAGAGCCATTACATAAGTGTACAGATCCAGAGAGGTTGAGCTAAAAGGAAAAATAAAGTAAGAACAAATAAAAATGATTGTAGCAGTTTGGCTTCATATGCTTGCATGTTTAAGTGAGACATTTGGGCAGAGAGTACAATTCATTATCTTTAAGTCAGATGTCAAAGGTTTGACATATTCAGGGCTTGAAGCAAGAAAAAATCCTGTGCCTGAAATTTCTTTTAGATGGCAAGAAGGGAAGGGGAGGAAAACGTCGAAATGAATTAAACTGGTGCACTTTGAGAGTATCAATCAAGTATTACATCAAGAAGCTAGAATAACAATTTCAAGGTTTTTAATGATGAAATATGAACAGTTCACAGAAAAAGGAAAATTTGGTCATCAGCTACTACAAAATGGCTGAGGCTGGGCAATTTTAGGCAATTCTGAGCAACAAGAGGCAGAATAGAAAGACAACAATATCATCCGCATTAAAAAGTACATTATACATCAGTTGAGGCTTGAACTCACAACCTCTGACACCAAGGAGCATCTTTTATCTGACTGAGGTCATTAGCAAGTGACAATTCTTCCATGGCTTCACAAGTTATCTATCATTTATCTCTACCACTTCCTGTTTGGTACGATCCGCCCTATCCAGCTTGACAGAAGGGCTCGCGGCTCACATGGAAAAATAGACCAGACGCAGAACTGAAGCGCTGCAGTGCGCGAGCCTCCGCTCTGCTCAGCGGCCTATGTGGACAGACAGTCAGATAGGTTAACATGGGCGCCGATTGAAAACTGCCTCCGCTGCTGGGCACTGCGCTTCGGTTCCGCATCTGCTGTGTCCGTGGTGTGACTGAATGAGAGACTGTGAAAACTTAAGGCCCACCCTACTCTGCCTCTGATTGGCAAGAACTCCTTGTTTACCTTGAGTAATGTGAACCACCATTGGTAGTTGGAACTATCACTTTGCTTTGCTTTAAAACGACTGGTTAAACGACTGTTGCTACGGCAAGATGATAAAATATTCACAAGAAAAAAATATTCCTGCACCAGAATATTCCTGCGCCGGAAATCTGGCACCGTGAGACGGATTTCCGGAGAGCTTTAGGCCCTGCATATTACACCCATTTTCCCAGTGTTGTATGAAAATGTAAATTTTTAGTGGTAAGAGAAAGTAACCTTTTTCATAAAAATCTTCATTGTTAGATCTATCCAGTTATCTGTAGTAGGCCCGATATACATCAGTTTTATGGTCAGAGCCTTTTTCCCTGCTGCCAACAAAATTACCCATTATACCCATACCCATAAAATATTTGCCAATATCTTTACCTGTGAAGGAATATAGCCAAAATACACTGTATAGCTTTGAAATATTATAGCAGGGCTGGGCAATAAATCAATTTTATCGATCAATTCGAATTTGTAGTTTAGGCTGATCTGTTTTAATGAAAATCAAGTTTCTAATTAAAATCCGCCACCGCCGCTCCATGCTGGGCTCCCGTAGTTCAGAGTTCTTCAGCGCTTTTGTGTGCACACCTGTGTCTGTGTGTGCTCACCTGTGTCTGTGTTGTGGCGAACAGCTGTTTTATCAGCTGATGCACAAACCCGTGGCTGCGGCGGCCCTGTGACGCGCTTGGCAACAGGCAGAACCCCATTTAGACTATTGTATTTTTTCTTTCAAGAGAGCACTTGGTAGAGCACATCCGCACCCGTATTTGCCCAGGTGACCAGAGAGGTTTTTTTATATAATTCGGCATTAGTTCGGCCAGTCAATTTACATGATCAAAGCCAATTTATTTACTTTCATGCAAAATTACAGCGGTGAGCGCTCCCGTCTCATCAGCTGGTGCGCGAGCGCGTTAATTACCCAGCTGTGTCAAATCAGGCAGAGTAAAGAGACGCCACTGCAGAGCAGAGCAAGGTTTTAGTTCCTCCACAGAGCTGTGAGGATAGTACCAACATAGAGCTGAACGGACAGCCGTTAAGAACACTTTTTATTTTCTTTGTGGATGCGAGGCACTTGTTGCGCTGCTGCGGCATTGAGATGTGGGGCAAGGTGTTTGTGTATGTAGCATCCGGTGCTTTGTGTAATGTTGGCTGGATCAGTGGCTGCTTATGGGGGAAACGGGTCGCTTGTTTCACTGCCAGATAATAATCTTATATTGGATATGGGTTGTAAATATGTGCATCTAAGACTGGGGTAAAATTGGTGGTTAATTCATTAGGTATTTATTAATTTGTGTGTTGGATTTAGTAACCAGTTTCATTAATTCATTGTTTCCCGTGGTTAAAAATGTATTTTATGTTTTGATGCATTTACACTGAAATAATTCAGTTTAAATCTGTTTTAACTTAAAGGGAAAATTAGTCTATTTTAATGTACTTGTGTAATGTTTCACGGTTAATATTTAAGAGTTTGATAATAATTAATTGTGTTGTATTAATTGTTAATTATTATGGGTTTTGATAATTATTTGATTTGTGAGTACTTGGTTTTATAAAATGTTAATCATGTGGTGTTTGGTTGTCATTTAAGGTTTTTCACCTGCTGGAAATAAAAAAAGGGAAAAAAAGTGAAAAACAGTCTGGTCTTCTTGAGTGAATTCCTGCTTAATTGTTCAGCGTTGGTACACCCCTTCAAGTGTGGGGAGCACAGCAAACAACCATAACACTTGACAGTGAAAAACCGGCTCCAGCTGGTTGGAAAAGCCCCTATCAAACCAGACTGAAACTCCTGCATCAAAGTTCACCCCACAACCCCTGCTAAGTCCAGGCCCAGCCCACTGCTGCGTCCAAGCCCGAGCCCACCACCACGTCCAAGCCCAGTGCCCCAAAGTTCTCAGCAAAGCCCAAAATGGCCGAGTCGAAATCCCTGCAGCAGCTGAAGAGGGAGAGAACGACTGCCAAACAGCGGTTTACCCGACAGGCAAACTTACTGTTGAAGTCTTGCAAGAAAATGTCGGCAGAAGAACTGGTAGAAGCCTTCAGCAAGTGTGTGTGTGTGTGTGTGTGTGTGTGTGTGTGTGTGTGTGTGTGTGTGTGTGTGTGTGTGTGCGCCAAGCTGGCAGACCCCCGAACGGTAGTAAAAGGACCTCCGAAGACCATTAGCTCCTTTAGCTTGTGTTAGCTCATTGTGGCAACAACACATAAACAACAGGACTTCATCCGCATTAAAGAACGGCATTTTATTTTCAGCACTGCAGGGATGATGCACAGCCTCTCTCTTCAGTGTCTGACTTTTACATAGAGGGAAATAACTCAAAAACAGTGTGCAGAACTGTGTAGGCTTCTTCACTGTGGCTGCTTGATGCAAACAACATAGCACATGCCTCACTTTCTTCCTGGGGCGCATCCATCTGACGTCACACACCACACCCGGTGCGCTAACGTCTCATACCTCCTACATCAACTACACACACATAGCTCCACACACACACACACAAGCCACACACACCAGGCTCAGCCTGTAACATAAGGCTATTTAGTTTGTTTAATAAAAGGACAAGGTATAGACCTGTTCTATAGGAAAGGTAACCTTAAATGACTTCTGTTGTGATCCAGTATGACGGTAGGGGAAACACTGCCGTATGATAAGAAAGGGGTCCGATGGAAAGCGATCACAGATGCATTTGCCATTTATATTGCAAGAGATATATAGCCCACATATGTGAAAAGCTTTTTCACATGCTGAAAGTTTTGGACCCCAGTTATGTTTTTTTTTTTAATTAGGAGGGGGAAAAATCTATTTAAATCGTGAACTGGATTTTTTGTGAAAAAATCTGAGATTTTTTTTTTAGGCCATATCGCCCAGCCCTATATTATAGTATGTGTATTTATGGTGGTTTGTATTGTCTTTTGCAAGGGTGCAGGTTTCATGTCAACACTGATGGGGACACATATCAGTGGGGGGCCTGGCGGGGTCCTTCCCCAAGAAATGTGGGTGTCAAACACTTTATTGACTGTATTCTGGTGAATTTATATCGAGCAATTTATGGTGAAAATGTATTTATTTATGTAAAAGACAGCACAAAATTCAGGCGATATCTTGAGGTCAGAGGTCAAGGGACCTCTGTGAAAATGACCATGTTGTTTTTTCCCCCACCAAAATTTGAGGTGTTATTTAACCCCTTTTCTGAGAAGCTAGCATGACATGGTTGGTACCATTGGATTTCTCGGGTCCTTTAGTTTCATATGATACCAGTATCTCACTCTGGCAGCGGCAAAAACAGCAGCATGCGAGTACCACGATCAAAAATTTAACGCATTATGTTCGGGTTGGTCACAGAGCTCAAGGAGCTGGCACCTCACTGTGCCTGTAGATCCTTGACTTCCTGACAGGCAAACCCCAGGTGGTGAGATTGGGTGAACACACCTCTTCCAACCTCATCCTTAACACAGGTGCACTTCAGGGCTGGGTTTGAGTCTCCTGATGTACTCGCTGTACACACAGGACCATCAGGTTTTCCCATTTATAGATGGTAGCCTGCCACAATTAAAACATCTGCTGCCACGTTTTGATTTTCTGTTTTTGGGGCTAGACTGTTTATCAGGTGCATTGTTGGAATATATATTCAGTTTGGTTATTCATTGCACCAACCTCTCGGAGTGCAGAGAGTACTCTGGGCAGAGATGGAGCAGTAGAACATCAGATGCAGTGAAAGTGAAACTTAACCCGTCATTGCTGGATCTAACAGTTAGCTTTAACTCACAAATAGCTGCTTCTCTCATCCATCAATCTAACTGGACCACTTCTGATGGGGTCGACTGATCAGTCATCCACCATGCAACTCAAAACTCCACAAACTGTTGCTGAGGAAAATAGAAGAAGAATTCCGCCTGCACTGCCTTCAAAGATCTGCAAAAAACTCATAAAGAAAAAAAAACGGAAACAGTAAATTCCTGTTTCCACAGTAAAAGATGGCTGTGCATTACCATTGCAGCCAGTGAGGCTGGGCAATATGGAGAAAATCGTGTATCCCAAAACTTTTGAACATGTACCTGAATATTATTATTGCAGCAATACTGCAGGGTTGACTTTGGTGCTCTTTATTTTCACAGTGAGATTTTAGATAAATAATCATCAGTAATGTGGACATAATGTCTAAGCAGATAAAGTCAATCTGTCTGGTAGGTTCAGAAAATTACACCACTTTACTGTCATGCAGCCTTTAAGATTGGAAAGGGACAGCATTTTCAATATTATGACATCCAAAATCTTAGACAATATCTGGGGTCACATCATGACATCCATATAATATTAAGGTATTGCTCAGCCACGTATTTTGTAAATCCACAGACACTTTCTGTGGTGACTATGATTTGGATTGTGACTGTTTGTGCTTCTTGTCATAGACATTTTATATGTATTTGATATGTTCATTCTAAATTTACAGAATTAATTGTGGTTGCATTGTGCATTTCAATTATGTAGCCCATCAGCCTGGGGTTACTGAACCTCATTTTTCTTTAGTGATGTTATTGATTGTTTGTTGTCAAAATTCATAAGTAACTGTTATAAACAATCCAGCCCACTCCCCACTTGCAGGGTTTTCCCTGCCTATCTAAGACAAAGGCGGGCCGCCTGGGCGATTTTGGACACCGCCTTGGTTAAAGCATGTGTGTGCATGGGGGGCATTCAGATGTAGTGTTTTTTGCGTGCACAAACCCATTACTTTCAATGTAGACGCACGTTATGTGTGCTCAAAACCCAAAGCAACACCATAGCGACGCGCATTTGGTACGACGCTATGGTGTTTTCGTCCGGCACACAGCTCCACAGACCTGCTTCTCCCTGCGGTGCTGTGTCAGATCCCGGTTCCCCCTCGGGCTGTGTCTCTCCTACTGTTTCCCATGGAGCTCTGCCCTGTTTGAAAGGCCAAGCAGAGCCGGCAACTCGCATTCGCCGTGAGAGTCACGCATCTGGTTGATTTGACACGGTCTCACGACACACCTCCAATTTCTCACTCAAAAAAAAAAAAAAAAAAAAAAGTGCTGATCGTCGCATGGCTGTAGCGGACGCGGGCTATGTGTGGGATATGTCCCCCACACTTCCCATATCTGTGCCCTCTGTCCTCCGCACTTTTTACAGCTGTTCCAACCGTTCAATTCATTTTCAATGTGTGGTAACGTGTTTTTCAGAGCTGTCTTGAAACGCACCATGAGTAGGTGGTGCCAGGCAGCATACACATGCTGTTGTGTTGTGATCAGACAAGATGTGTGCTGCTGGGCAGTGCTGCTGTGTGTTAACTATGTTCAGCAAAACTGCCAGCAAGAAGCAAAAAACCTTGCACAGTTTCGTCCAAACAAACTGTGTAAGTTGAGTAATGCTGTTGCATGTAGATGATGTTTGCTAAAATCAAAATTGAGGCTTCTCCAAAAGGGACAGTGTCTGCCTTATCACATGAATCTCGGGAAATAATTATCAGAATGTCACCAAATTTGGACTGAATGTTCACAGACAGTTGCTGCACACAATGCAGTTAAGATTTCATCAGTACCTTGGTCCTTTTAAATAATATATACACCTAAACACACATGAATTATAGGCAGACATGGAATAAGGAATAAAAAATCCAAAAGGCATGTATATATGTGTTTGCCATTATTAATGTAAATAAGCCAGTCACCCAAAAACTGCATTTATATGTGCCAAAGAATGTCATCTTATCATAAAAGTAGGTTAGACTAGATTATTCACCTCACCATCTGATGTCACCAGCCTCTGACAGGTAGCTAGTGCAGCCAGAACTTCAAACAGACAAATAGAATGGGGCCCTATTAGTCCAGGGGCTAAGGGGTACTGCTGTCCTCATCCTAACTAACACTTAGAGCTACTATGCTGAAATTGAATGTCAGCGGAGAGCATGGAGAGACAGCAATGGCAGACTTCGAATCAGGTGAAGAAGAGACAGGAGCTGTGGCTGGTGAGTCCCTTAAAACAGAGGGAGAGATGGCATAAGGCACAGAGATAATGTCAACACTAGGAACACGAATTAGAATTTAGGCCATCTAGAGCCATTATTAAGTATAGCACTTACTCTGTCACATCATTCATCATCCACATCACTATCATTCCGGAAAACATTCCAGCTCATTTGCCTGGTTGACACGTCTGTGCAATGCAGACCATTTTGCAGGCATGGGCATTCTGAAAGTTTACATGTTTGAGAGCAGGAGCATGATAGTATGGCCAATACAGCCTCTGGTGCAGGCGTGCCTCGCATCCACTCAATGGCTAGATCCTCATCATGGATCTTCCATCCATGATCCTTTGGATTTGGTACACTTGGATTGCACTCCAGACTCCTCCACCGGATACAGGCTGATATTTTGCTCGCAAGGCATGCATGTAGAGACAATCTTCACAAGGTGGAAGCTGACTGGAGTCTATTTCTCCACGCCTTGCACAAAATAGCTGGTAGCGAAGCGTGTTAACTTTAGTTGTGTTTGTGGAAGGCAGGTACATCTGACATGTGACCCCCTGGAGCTTTTCAAATAGGTCATCTGAGACCTCCCAAGAGCTTCCCAACTCTCTGAATGTGTCTTGGCAGATCTTGTTAGTCTTCAGTTTTTTAAATATGGCTGACTTTCCACGGCCACTGAAAGAGCTAACTGTATAGGAAGCTGTTTGGGCCTAATAATACAGACCATTGAGCAGTGATAACTAACATGTCTTTGGGGTCATCAGGTGGGAACCTCCTTTCACCAGTGTTTCGTCTAGTTGGTCCCACGACACCTTCAGGAGGCTAGACAGTGATCTCTGGCATCCCAGAGACACTCCCCTAATGCCAGGTCTCACTGCTCCCCGCACCAACCCAACAACCTCCTTTACCTTACTTACACATGGCTTTCTCAGCCCAAACAGCACTGCCACCTTCAACCAAACTCAGGCTCCGTACATGCGAGCTCCAGGTAGAGACAGTGCTGATACTACCTTTCCTAGCACATTCACCATACTCTATTTCACACATTGCATAGCATAACTCCAATATAAGCTAAAGCTAAAGGAGATAGAGAAGATAAACTCACAGGATCAGCAAACACACTCACCTTGCAGCATGGTCTCAATCAAAAGGATTTCAAATAGGCCACTCCCACACTTAAATAACCTTCCTCTTCCTGGATTTTCTCCTGAGAGGACCGATTGGTGGATCTCTCCACCTGATCTCAAGGAGTCATGTTCCCTGCTTAGTAGTTCCCCCTGCTGGCCCCCAACTGACATTATCCCTCCTCATCCAAATCCACTGACTAGCTCTGGCTGCTTCATCTGACATTTCCTTCACTGTCCTCCTCAAACGCTGTTCCCGCACTCTGAGTTCCCCCAGGAGCAAGACAGCTGATCTTGCTCTGAATCCCCTACACCCCACTTCCACTGGACAAATCCTAGTCTTCCATCCTCACTGCTCAGCTTCTGCTCCTAAGTCTGCATACCTAAGCTTTTTTCTTATCCTTTTTTTATCCATTGACTCACTGACCACAACGCTATATCAGGCCTCTGCTTGGTCCAAACTATTTTCTGGGGAACAGCAAGCTTTCCCCCTAAATCTACTTGCATTTCCCAATCACAAGCACCTTCTAGACGGCCACACCCTTGCCTCCTTACTAACTTATCCCTTCTGTATTTCTCTCCCTCACGGACAAACTCAATTGCTAAACTCCTATTCTTAAAACCCTCTGAATTTCCCTTTTTCGTTTCCCTTTGATGCCTGCAGCTAAACTTTTCAACACCTGGTTATGTCACAATGTTTATCGTACTCATGACAAACTACCTTTACAGCCTGACAAAATATGCTTTAAGCTTGCGGTACCTGAACACAATGGGCATGATGGGTCCCCATTTACCCACAGTTTTAGGTTCTGGGGGGTTGGTAACACATCGTATGTAGCCCCTACCAGGAATCTAATACGATTCTCCTCCATGCTCCACAGGTCCCTCCAACTAAGCTTCCTCTTCTCTACACTTTCCCAATTCAACCACTGTCTCTGTTTAGCCTGGACCACTACCTTTGCACCCCTTAATATCTCCTCCTGTCTACGTATCTGTTCCACAACCAGCTTTCTTTTATTTTTGAGACCTGCTTTATTCCATACCGGTTTGCCTGAGCCAAGCCCCAGGCTTCCCCGGCCAAACTGAACATTACCTACAATCTCTGCATGCCTAAGAGCTGCCTCTGCCTCCTGAACTGTCGATCTTGGGTTCCACTTCCTCCCCTTGGTTGGATTTGGAACCACACTCCTGACTACCACGTCCTTGCTCCCAGATAACAAGAGCTCTTTCCTGACCTTGGTACATTTAAATTCCTCTGTTAAACTAGATACTGGCAGCTGAAGTATCCCTTTTCCATACAATGCAACACTACTTAGGCACCTAGGAACGCCCAACCACTTCCTAATAAAGGAGCCAACCGACCTTTCAGTTCTCTCCGCAACAGATATTGGAATTTCATAAATTGACAATGGCCACATTAACCTGGGATATAGCCCAAATTGCAAACACCACAACGTCAACTTTCCTGGAAGTTCTGATTTATTTATTCTATCCAATCCTGCAGCCACATCTTCTCTAAATTTCACCGCCTGTTCTTCATTCAGCTCCACATTGTACCACCTACCTAAGCTCTTTACTGACTTTTTCCCTAATTGTTGGGATTTCCTCATCATCCATGACAAACTTCCTATCACTTAACTTCCCTCTATGTATCGAGATGCTTCTAGACTTACTAGGCTTGATCTTCATGCTGGCCCACTTGAGGTTCTTATTTACCTTCTCTGGTAGCCTCTTTGTACATGGCATTGTTGTGGTCACCAGTGTCATGTCATCCATGCAAGCCCTAAATGGTGGAAGATGCAACCCGTTCTGCCGTCTCTCCCCACCTACCACCCACTTCAAAGCCCCAATGATTACTTCCTTCACCATAGTAAATGCTAATGGAGAAATTGTACACCCTGCCATAATGCCTATTGCCTATGCCTCTGCCAACCTGTTGTGAAACCGGCCGTACTTAGAAACAACCTAATATCCTGAAAATATGCTTTCACTAAGTTCACAACTACCTGTGGCACTTTGAAGTAGTCAAATATACTCCAAATGAGGCTATGCAGTACTGAACCAAACGCATTTGCAAGATCTAAAACTATTACATGCAGGTCCCTTTTTTTAATCTTCGCTGCCTGAATCTGATGCCAGATCATGCTAGTATGCTCTAAACACCCTGAAAAACCTGGTATTCCTGTCTTCTGCATCATGGTATCTATTAAAGGTAGGATCTGGAGGATTTTCAAACAAAACAAAATATAGATATACACAAATGAAATCCTGCTTAATCATCTCTCCAGCCAGTGAGAGAGCGCAGGTGCCATGCCCGAGCAGTACCTAGGCTTGAGTGAAGTGTTTCTATCATGCATGAATACATAACTCATTTCTATATGAGCTGAGTTTTCAGTCTTAATCAACTTAAGCAAGATAAAGCATTTACCTGATTAATGAACACATTTATCAATGAACATAGTTACTTGATTAATGAATATTCTTCTGATTGGTAATTAAATCTTACACTACAACAGCAACGGAAAATCCTCCGGACCCTACCTTTAAGCTATTCCTTTCTAAGTAGCTAGCTAATCCCTGCGCTACTACACTAAAGAAAATCTTGCCCTCTACATTCAAGAGAGAAATCATCCGGAATTGGCCAAGGTCCACAGACTCCTTCTCCTTAGGAATGAGGACAACCCCTGCCCCACGCCATACTCTTGGGATAATTTGTTTCTCCCAAACTATTCTTAGCTGTTTCCACAAAAATTTAAGAATATCAGGTGCACTTTCATAAACTTGGTAGGGGACTCCATTAGGCCCTGGGGCCGAAGAAGCCTTTGCATGCCTAACCACCTCCGAAACTTCCTTCCACCTAGGTGGCCTGACATCCATCTCATGCTGTGTTTCTCCTAATGGAGGGATATCCAGTGAAAAAATCTACTATCCTATTCTTCTCTAAATCTGAATATATATTTCTCAAATATTCTTCGACCTCTAGCCTTTCTGCTTTAAGCTGCTCTCCCTTTTCCTGGCTGAACAATCCTTTGACAAACTTAAAAGGGTCCCTGAAAACACCTGTCCTTACATGTTCCCTCTTCATCCTCTTTTTCCTGAGATGCTCTGCCCTTCTAAGAACTGCTAGCCTGCTTCTCAGCTTATCTTGCAACACCTTAATTCCTTCCCTTTCGTCTTCTGTAGCGTTTTTCCACTATTCCACTATTCCTTAACTGTCTCCTTTCCTTAACTAACTTCTCTATTTATCTTTGCCGCCTAGACTTACCTGACTGTACCCTCTCACCCCTCTCTCTCATGCGCCCCAAGCCTCTCTGCACCATATGAGTGAAGTATATCTCCCATCTTTTCCAACCTTTTGATTGCAACTGTTTAAACAAGCAATAGTCCATCCATGGCTCCAACTTCACTAATTGTGCCCAAAACAATGCCATCAGTGCTCTTTACTTGAACAGTAAGAGTGTAAACCAAATAGAAATACCACTCTCAAAAAACCAGAGCAGAACACAAATAGTCAGTTAACTAAATTGACCGCTACTCTTCCTACCCTCCGTGTGTGTCTGCCTTCTGGATGCTGGCCAGGTGGATTGATAGTAAGTGCTGGAGTGGATCACCGGAGTGGAATGCTTGAATTGCGGAGCGCTGAGCTGGCCGAAAAACCTGGATCAGAGTCCGTGAAAAACTGGATCAGAGTTCTTGGATCAGCATTTTTCCATGCAGTCCAATCCGATGCCAATGCACGTTTTTTTGTTAATATCAGCAGCCAAGGACATCCCTAATAACTGGCTGAGAGAAAATATCTATAGCATAAAAGTGACTTCGCGATTAATTTCCACAGCTTTGTCAAAAGGTATTCGGAGAGCTTTGTAAATGTCAAAAATGAAATGAAATCGGGGCGTCGGTGGCTTAGTGGTAGAGCAGGCGCCCCATGTACAAGGCTGTTGCTGCAGCCGCTCGGGTTCAACTCCAGCCTGTGGCCCTTTGCTGCATGTCACTCCCTCTCTCTCTCTCCCTCCTTTCATGCTTGTCTGTCCTATACATTAAAGGCTAAAAAAAAAAAAAGAAACAAAATTGCCTAGGTCTAGGCACTCTTACGCCCAGGCTCCACCGGCTGCAAACGTAAGCGTTACGTAAGCGTCACATCAGCGTAGCGTCGCGGCGTATTCATCTGAGCTCCACTGACTGTGTACAGAAGCGACACATAGATAGAGAAGCCAGCAGGGTTGTTTACCGTTTGCCGAGCCGAGAGGCTGCATGTAGGCTGCATGAAATGTTAAAGCATTTCCCACCTAAGTTATTACATATATTTGAGTTATCTACAAGTTTACTGTACTGTTTGTTATCTACTCGCTTTCAAATGTCCGCCACGGACATTTACACAATGTCACAAATAAACATGGGTAAATGCATGAAAAAAAATCATCACATATTAGGGGTGGGAATCACCAGAGACACCACGATACGATATTATCACGATATTTAAGTCACGATACAATATTATCACGATATGGCGATATACTGCGTATTGCGATATCAACAATATCACGATATATAGCAAAATTTTCAGCTGCAAAAGATGTTAACATACTTCGTCTTGATCAACATGTGTCATCTGTTAAAAAAAAAAGTTTTCAGTCTATTCATCTTACTTCAAAAATTTATTCAAATAAAATTGACTTAAAGCAGCAGCTCATTCAAGTGTAAAAACACAAATAGCAGCTTGGTTAGAACCAATATAAAAATAAAACATGTCTGTCTTTTCCAACTGCAAGACAAATCTTACACAAATTAAAACATTGTCTACTACATTGTAATTGCCTCTTTTACCTGACAAACTTGACTGTATTTCAGCCATCATATAGTCAAACTTTACTGAATGCACACTATTGTACTTTTTACAAACACTGCAACTCACACAAGCTTTGCAGCTTTTAAAAATTTTCAAAGTAAAATGACTTTAAAATAAACTAAATAGAAAAATAAAACATGACTGTCTTTTCTACAAGACAACTACAAGTCAAATGTTACACAAATCAAAACATCATCCGTTTGAATTCCAGTCTAGTCAAACTTAACTGAATGCAGACTTGAACTATGAGTCCACTGACCTCGACGTCCAAGCATCACAGGTTAACGCATCCCTTTCTGCTGTTCTCAAAGATTCTTCAACTTTCTGCTTAAACCCTCGGTAGAGTTTAGGCACAGCGGTTTCGGCAAAGAAACGGCAAGAAGGAATCGCATATCTGGGCCCAAGCATCTTTAACATGTTGCAAAACCCGGCGTTTTCCACCACGCTGTATGGACGTAAGTCTTTCACCATGAAGTAAACGATGGACTGCGTTATCTTCTTTGCACGCTCAGAATGTGGAGGTAGCTTCACTACGCTCAGTGTGTCCAATGTCGGTTGATTTTTTGCAAGCGCTGGTTTCGTTTGGCCATCACCTGCCAATGCAGCTGGGTGGTAGCGGGAGAGGTGAACTCTCATATTTGTAGTGTTGCCGGAGTATTTCACTTTCGCACGGCATTCCTTGCAGATCGCGTGTGTCATGTCAATGTCTTTCTTTCCCCCTTTGGAGAAAAATCCAAAATAACTCCAGATGTTTGACTTGAATTTTGAAGGCGCGTTTACTAGCTCTTTCTCATTTGTTTCTCCTTCCTCCATCTTTACTGTGCTGTGATCACCTATGACCTACGTCACGTGCCAGCCAAATCTTGCGGCAGCTGCACCCTCCCTGTGTTGAGCTCACCAGACAGTGACCGGTTAGCACTATCTAGTGGACTAAAGCAGCAATTAATTTTAATTTGGTGCATAATAAAGAGTTGAGTTTATATTTGCAGCCTTAGTTAAGGATGTATGTGACCAAAAATATCGATATTTGGTGTCTCTGAATCGATACAATATCGCCATGCAAAATATCGCGATATTTCGCTGCAACAATATTTTCCCCCACCCCTATCACATATCACCTCTGATAATGGTTTATTCATTTAAAAACACATTGTGCTTGTTTAGAACACTATATGATGTAGTTTTTATCTGCTGGAGGGTGACAAAAAGCATGACAAAAATAGAAGAGCCTCCTAAAATAGAGAGTTGTCACGCGACAGACGGTGGTTGTCGCACCGCTCCCACTGACGTGCCCGGTGGAACTCGGGCGTTAAACTTGCATAGTCTAGAAATGTATCATGAAATGCTCTTTAGACTACAATAATACACAAAATACATTATTATTCCAAAAATAATATTTTCATTAGATCTTAATCAAAATATATTCAACCATTTTAACCATGAATTTTGCTTTAAATTCAAAATGGGTCTTGTGTCTATAAAGTAATAGGCTATATGCCACATAGGCAAGTCCTAGTTTCTGGTATTAGGTAGTTCAGTCACTCTGAGCTGAATGCAGGTTCACTTGTGAAGGCCCTGCAAGTCAGGGTGGCTTTGAATGAATGTAGGTATTGTCCATCACCAGAATGCTACCCATAAACCCACCAGAATGCAGGAAATCACATCTACCACATCCAAAATTTTCTGGAGGAGGACCCCCAGACTCCCACCGTACCACCACAGTCTCTGTCTGTACAGTATTTGTATGTAAGGTATTAGGCCCTATCCATCTGCAGCAGGCGCCCCAAAAAATCTGTTAGGGGGGATCAGGATCGCATCTATCAAATCAGTTGACAAGGTTAGTAGGTCAGTATAAATGATCCGGATGATGATGACAAGCAACTCTAGCGATTCATAAAAACATATTGGTGAAATGAACGAGTTTCGCGGCAGATAATGTGTTATTTAGAGCCTCATTGTCGGTGCCCCGATCATTCCCACTATATGGATGGATGCGGCTCTCGCAGATCTAAATATCTTCCGACGGACTCCAAATGACACCAAACTTATCTGGGTGAGTAAACAACCGTATTTAATGCCAAAAATAAGGTCCAGGTTGTAAAAACACAGAACTTCCCCTTTAATAGAGGGGGGCAATACCTGACAGTATTATTCTCAGCTGTCAGGATGTGCCTGCTGTAAGGGTAAATATAATCACAGAAGGCTGAAAATGTCTCTTCTGATTATACAAGTTAGCAGTGTAAAGCTCAAGCATGTGGGGGCCTCCTTTCATATTTAATAGAAGGGGGAAACCGTATCTAAAAGTACAGCTGTCAAGATGCCCCCCGCCACAGGCCTTTGCGACCTTGGTCTCGAAAAAACCCAGGGAAAACCCTGACTTCCTTCCCCCACAATGCTCTGGCACCACCGCTGCTTTTGAGCCACCACGGCAAAATCTTTTTTGTCGCAGCATTATTTTTTTTCTGCATAAAATCTCTCCTTAGATAACCAGTGGCATCCTGATAGATTCTATTGTAAATATATCGTCAAAGTAATTTACAGTATTTTACTAATGTCAGGCATCAACATGTTTACAGTATCAGTGTGCTTTGTTTACCCTCACCGTCCGGCAAAAGAGTCCACAGCCAGGGCAGCAGTGGTGCTTGACCATGCCGGCCCGGTGCTCCTCACAGAGAACCAGCAGATGCACCGTGTTAGAGGGTCGCATCATTTCCTGCCTCATTACTTGCTTCTGACAATGAATCAGCTGTTGAGAGAAAAATTAAGTAAGAATTCACAAAAATAAACACCAATTATCATACTGCACAACACAAAAACACTCAGGGTTCCAAATACTGTTGGTGCTTATGAACCCATAATAACTTTACCCAGCACCACCTGTTTTAATTTGAATATATCCTACAAGTTTACACTGTGTGCCTTACAGAGCTCCTCTTTTATTACGGGATGAAAACCAGCTTTAATTCATGGGACACAGAAACTGTTCCATTGAAACTTATACCTGTGACTGTGTTTCAGGAGGAGTACCCCCATAAAAAAGGGCCTTTAATGAGCCATTTCACTCTTTATCATTCAAAGCAGAAAATCATTACTTTAGTTTTCTTTTTAACGCCTGCTTTGTAGTTCAGGGATGGCTCCAGTGGTGTATTGATGGGCTGAGAGTTATTTTCACATCTGTAATTTGGTTCTCTTGGTCAGGATGAAAGAAATACAACACATTGTTACTTTGGTCCATTCTACTGACACTAACAGTGACAATCCTGCTTCATCAGTCTACAAGGAGCCATATAATTCTGATGACTGAGTGGCCATAAACAGCAGAGAAGTATTCTATACTGTTTCTAGATGTCCACTGCAGTAAACTGCAGAATAATTAGTCACACTTTTTTCTGATGAAACAAGTCTCTGCTAAGTCGGTGGAACTTGTATCTGATATTTTAAAAAGAGGCTAATACCAAAGTGATATTTGAGTGTTTTTATTCAGTCAAATGATCTTTACCATTCCATCCATGCTCTCTGTGGCCATGCAGGTCTGATCCAGTGTGGACAGGATGCCCCTGCTGTGAGGAGTCTCCATACGACAGCAGCATAGTGGTAACTCCTCAGCCAGGTCTGTTTCTGTCACCTCAGCATCCCCTGCATTACCGGCACACACACATCCCATTGCCAATCAGGAAAATGACAACCAAGGCAAATCTCTGTGCCTGAACTTTGCATGGGGGTTAGGAGAAATAATGGAGGGAAGGGGGGCTTACGAAAAGAAGAAATAACGAATTACACACACTAAAAAAATACAAATGGAAGATGAAAACTTAGTCATCTAGGGGCCCCTAAGCTGTTCTCAAATCACTGTAAATTACATCTTCTTAATGACTTCCTGTTTTTTAATAAAAAAAAAGGTCATTCCATATACCTGGCGGTAATATGCACACAGCAACAAAAAATGTAATAATTTATGCAAGCAGTGGGGCCCCTTGAGTGACAGACTGTCTGTAAGGTCGCGCTACAGTTTCAGTCAAATCCACCCCTTGCTCTTCCCCAGGTCCACCCTTTCATCCAAATATGATCAGTTCTGGCTCCAAAAAACACAAATGGTGATAGCTAAAATGCTGAATGGGCTCTGTGCACCAGCTCCACTACTACCTTAAAGGAAGTCTGCATGAGTATTTCCTGTTCTATACTATTGGATTAAGTGATTAATCAGGTGTGAGGCACACCCAGCACACACCTGATTAATCACTTAATAGTATAGAATAGTTTTATATTCTGGGTTCCCAACTGACATGGGGAACTAAGTATTGTTTCCTCCTGCATTCAACACTTTCACACAGCACACTGCACTCACCCATACACTGCATACATGACTGACACTTAACATTAAATACCACTCATACTTTTTGGTTTATTGTGATCTAATTTCAACTGAAATGATTTAGCAGTTATTTCCTTCCAACTTATATGATTTACTAATAAATTATATTTTGATTTGGTACTTCATGTTTGGACTTCCTTTTGCCACTAACTGGCCCGGTTTGTGACAAAATGGGGGCTTGTCCTTTGTTTTGATAAGGTTCAGTTTTGTTTGAACTTAAAGGTTTGTAATGATTTGGTTGTAATAAATAAGATAAGGGTTGGAACTTTGAGGTTGTTTTGGTTTGGCTTGGACTAGGGATGTCCCGATCGGATATCGGCGCCGATCACGTTATTTTTACAAAATCAGAATTGGTAATAAAATATCGGAAAAACAAAACAACACAAATGGCCAGGTTTTTCATCTATGTTGTGCACTGTTGCCTCCACTTTCCAATGTATAAAGTGTGGCGATCCTGTTTATTTTATAAATATATATTTTTTTAAAAGACAGTCAGCTGATAGCTTGCTCACAGTCTCCAGACACTGAGGTACCTCCAGACACACCCACTGGTGCTATCGCCAGGGGGATGGCTCGATCAGCTGAGCCCAAGTAGACCGGCTCCTACATTAGGCCGCTCCTGGTAGTATGGTGAGAGTCGCCGGCGAGTGAGAAATGAGCCAGAAGTCCTCCGCGTACTCGGTCTACCACAGCATTTTACACCGCTCAAAGTCCACGATATAGGTGCGCTTCCCTGTGGAATATCATCCATCCGGCCACCGACCTCACCTCATAGATTCCGCCACGGATATCATGGGATCCAACGGAGCCTCCACGCCTGAAACAACCCCGGAGCATTACAGCATTCACCCACGGTCCTGTGAGCTGGCAACTTGGGTTACTTTCTGTTTCATTATTCCTTATGTGGAACCTTCAGGATGGGTTGATTTATTGTTTTGAAACTGAACTGAGTCAGAGCAAACAGTGGATTTACTTTACCTCCTTGTTTGTGGGAAAACCTGGGGTGGAATTTTCTTTTGTTTAGCAAACTGTGTGGCCATCCCGGCTGCGCTACCCGCTCTCCACTCGGCTCCCCCAGCATGGGATTAATCTCCACAACCTGAGGACACCACTTCATGTGCAGCGATCTGCTGGACCACAAGCTCCAGCTCCGACCAGAATTGGCCTGACAAACAAAACTTTTATCTTGAGGGAGTTATTCAACTCCCGTGATTTGGATTTCCTCTGTGTAACAGAGACGTGGATCAACGCTGGTGAGTGCAGCCCTCTTGTTGAACTTTTACCAGCCGATTGCTCTTATTTTAACTCCCCGCAGGCACTGGGCCGAGGTGGAGGAACAGCGACTGTTTTTAAAGAAACTTTTAATTGCAAACAGCATCCTGCATCCTTCTCCAGTTTTGAGGTTACTGTTTTCGAGGTTGGTCGCTCAGACCCGGTGCTCTGTGCTGTCATTTACAGACCCCCCAAATATAATAAGGGATTCATAAGTGACTTTTCAAATTTCCTTGCGGGAGTGATGCCCAACTATGATCGTGTCCTTCTTGTCGGTGAATTTAACCTCCATGTCTGCTGTCCTGATAAGCCTATGATGAAGGACTTTTTAAACATCGTGGACTCTTTTGGTTTGAAGCAGTGTGTCTGGTCTCACACACGAGCATGGGTATACATTAGACTTGGTTTTCTCTTATAATCTGACTGTGTCCAACTTGGATAGGTGATTGTGTTTTCTGACCATGCACCAGTTTAGTTTAACGTTGATCTCTCCTGTGCAGCAGCTGAATACCATGCTCCTGTCAGGCTCTGTCGGGCTTTTAACCCCCTCACTGCCGGCAATTTCTCTGCTGCCTTCTCTGCTGTCTGTGTCTGCCCTGATTCAGCCTCTGCTGATACGGAGGAGCTCTGCACCTGGTTTAACTCCTCCTGCCTTTCTATAATGGACTCTGTGGCTCCTCTAAAGCCCAGGCAGTCTAAGGCTAGACGTAAGTCCTGGTTCAATGACAGAACCCGTGCAGCCAGACGGGAATGTCGCAGAGCCAAACGCAGGTGGAAGAACGACAAGCTGCAGGTTTCATTTCAAATTTTGAAGGACTGCTGGTGCTCTCATCAAAATATTGTCAAAGAGTCCAGAAGAGAGTATCTGTCAAACATAATCACAGAAAACTGTAAGAACCCTCATGTACTGTTCAGAACAATTGACTCTGTTTTGAATGTCCCACAGCCTGTATGTTTGGAAACATCCATTGATGTGTGTAATAGTTTTCTGCACTTTTTCATTGATAAGGTTGTGTCCACAAGAGCTCTCATTTCTCCACCCACCTTTGACCCCTCTGTCTTGGTTTCTTGCCCAGCTATGTTCAATAGAATTGAACCTGTGACTCTGTCACTGTTAGAGGATGTGGTGGCCCAGATTAAACCATCAGGTTCCCCTTGCGATGTGGTCCCTCCCCACTTCTTTAAAGAAGTTTTCCCTACCATAGGGCAGTCGGTTCTGACCAGCCTGTCCTCTGGTGTTGTCCCAGTAAGCTTCAAACATGCAGTAGTACAACCTTTGCTGAAGAAGCCTGGCTTAGATAGCACTGTTTAAGCAAATTTCAGGCCCATCTCCAAGTTGCCTTTTGTTTCTAAAATCCTGGAGAAAATTGTCTATGCACAACTAAAAACTTTCCTTGATCATCACAATATTATGGAGGTTTTTCAGTCTGGTTTTAAAACTTTGCATAGCACGGAAACTGCCCTTTTAAAAGTTTTTAATGACATTTTAATGGTAAATGATAGTGGCAACTATGTTGTTCTTGTCCTGCTCGACTTGACCGCTGCCTTTGACACTGTAGACCACAACATTTTGTTAAAACGTCTGCAGCAGCTACTGGGCATTGGTGGTAGCGCCCTGGACTGGTTCAGGTCCTACTTAGCCGACAGGACTATGTGTGTTGGTCTTGGTGCCTGTGAATCCTCCTCCGCTCCGCTTTTATATGGGGTCCCACAGGGTTCAATTTTAGGACCCCTGCTTTTTCTCCCTGTATATGCTTCCCCGAGGGTCTGTCCTCAGAAAGCATGGTGTCGCCTTTCATTGCTATGCTGATGACAGCCAGATATATGTCCCCCCTGAGTAAAAGTGATGCCTTTTCCCTCAAGCCCCTGCTGTCATGTCTTGAAGATATCAAAGCCTGGATGGCCCTAAACTTTTTAAATTTTAATGGAAAAAAAAAAACAGAGGTGATGGTGTTTGGCCCCAGCGGCTCCTGTGTTTCATCCCCTGTTGATCTGGGTCCTTTGGCAGTTTATGCAAAGTCAACTGTTACTAACATGGGTTTTAAGATGGACAGTGATTTTAAATTGGACCGCCAAATTAGTGCAGTTGTAAAGTCGAGTTTCTTTCATCTCAGGCAGCTTGTGAAGTTGAAGCCTTTTCTTGCACATCAGCACTTTGAAGCAGTAATCCATGCCTTCATCACATCTTGGCTGGATTACTGCAATGCACTTTATTTTGGAGTTAGCCAGTCCTCCCTTGCATGTCTCCAGTTAGTTCAGAATGCTGCTGCTCGTCTGCTAACTGGAGTACGAATGAGAGAGCACATCACACCCATCCTGGCCTCCCTCCACTGGCTGCCTGTGCACTTCAGAGTTCATTTTAAGATCCTTTTATTTGTTTTAAAATCTTTGAATGGTCTGGCCCCACCCTACATCTCTGAGCTTTTTCACCCCTACACCCCTGCCCAGTGCCTAAGGTCAGCTGATCAGCTGCTCCTTCAGGTACCGAGGTCTAAGCGAAGGCTTAGAGGAGACCGTGCATTCTCCATTGCTGCTCCAAAAATGTGGAACAATCTACCTCTGCACATCAGACAGGCCTCCTCACTGTCTGTTTTTAAAACCCACCTTAAAACCCACTTTTACTCACTGGCTTTTAACCCAGCATGAGACCTCGCTCTGTTTTATTTGTTTGTTGCTGTTTTTAATTCAGTTTTGTTTTGTTTGTTTGTTTTACCTGCTTTTATTATCTCACTGTTTTGTTGTTTTATGACCTCTTATGTACAGCACTTTGTTTCAACTGTGGTTGTTTTAAAGCGCTTTATAAATAAAGTTGAGAGTTGAGTTGGATTGAACTGAACTGAACTGTGATATGTTATTCAGAAATCCCAGAGTAGAGTTTTTTGCTTGAACTGGATTGAACTGACTGAACGGAACGGAGCATTTCTTTTCTTTGGTGAAAAAAAAAAAAAAAACTGTCTTAAAACTGATTACACTTGTATTTGTATTTTTGAAAATTGAGTATAATTCTTTTGTTCTACAGAAACCAGGTAAAAACAATTAGTGTTAAGGGACCTGTTTTATAGGTTTTATGGTTTCTTTGTGGGGTTTGACTGAGTAAAAGAAAAATATTTATATATATTAAAAAACAAACCTTATGGGACAACTTTGATGCATTCTTTTTTGTTTTTCTTTCTTAATGCTTTGCAAAGTATCGGATCGGACTCGGTTTCAAAATAAAGGACTCGTATCGGACCGGATGCAAAAAAAAATGTGATCGGGACATCCCTAGGTGGGACAGTCATTTAACATTGTGAGGAATCATGAATCCCCTGTTAGGCTAAGAAGACTGGTTGCCATTGGGGGGCTGGTCTTGGGGAATTTTAGTGTGGCTGCAAAAGTGGGTAGAGCAGTCATGTTGGGGGCACATCCAAGGTACAAGAAAGGGTCGCTGGTAACAGTTGTTTTTTCTTCCCAGTGGGCTATAGTGTATAAATACCCCTCTATCACTAGCGGCAAAAAGACTAGAGAGGGAGTTAAAGAAGTTATGGGGTCGCTAATGTGTTAGTTAATCAGGGCTGGGGAGGTTCCATTTTGGTATGGCTGTCCCAGACTTTGTTAGTGGTTCCAGCACTCCACAGGATTGATTTGGGTTTTTTTGGGGGGTTTTTTCTTCTTCCTTTTTGGCAGTTTGTGTAGACAGTGTGGCATGGCATCTATAGTGGATGAATTTGTTGACTCGTTGTCAGTAGCACTAATAGATCAGTGTACTAAGGACCAGTTACTCCTAATTGCTGAGAAATATGAGCTTGAGATAGCAGATAGAAAATTAAAGGTGTCTGTTAAGGGCGGGTTGAAAGCAGGTTTGTTGGAAAGGGGATTTTTTAAAAACTTGGTGTGGGGCCTCAGTCTTCTGTTTTTGCAGCTACTGTTTTGAGTTTTGAGCAGTAAAAGGAACTTTTGTTGTCAAAGCAAAAGCATGAATTGCAGCTACAAGTAGAACTTGAAAAAATGAAACAGCAAAAAGAATTGGCTTTGGAAGAGATGAAGCAGAGGTCTGAGCTGGTTAAGTTAGAGTTGCAGCATAAAAAGCTAAGCTTAATTCAAGAGGGTAAATTGCCAGGATTGTCTGATAGTGAAGGCCCTATGAATCAGTCTGGTGCACCAATGGCATCTTTTGATGTAATCAGTAATTTGCGCCTGCTTCTTAAGTTCAGTGAAGAAGACCCTGATTCATTCTTTTCATTATTTGAGCAAATAGCAGATTCGAGGAAATGGCCAGAGGGTGATCAAGCGTTAATATTACAATGCGCCCTAACTGGTAAAGCCAGGAGGCGTACTCCGCTTTGAACACTGATGACTGTAAAGTTTACAAGCGAGTTAAGTCTGCAGTGCTTAAAGCGTATGAGTTGGTGCCTGAGGCGAACCGGCAGCGGTTTTGCAGTTGGAAAAGAGGAGATAAACGGTCTCATGTAGAGTTTGTGTGACACCTAACTGCCCATTTTGGTCGCTGGTATGCAGCATCAGAGGTTGACACATTTGAGAAACTGTGTGACTTGGTGGTATTAGAACAGTTTAAAACTCTGTACCTAATAATGTGGCCACTTACATTACAGAGCATAAAGCGAATACTCCAGGTCAGGCGGTGGTGTTGGCCGATGAGTATGTGTTAATTCACAAAAGCAATTTTAGTGCATCAGGTTCAGAGAAGGTGCGCAGGGAGAGTTTTTCTCATCAAAAAGGGTTCTGAGGGTTTGGTGTCTTAGCCAGGCAGTGATGAATAGGTGCCAGTAAAGATACTGCGTGATACCCCCGCAGTTGGCTCATTTGTGTGCGAGTCTGTTTTACTCTTTTCATCTGAAACTGACACAGGAGGCGTTGTGCTGGTCAGGGGAATGGGGATGTTGGTGTTCCCTGTACCCGTGCATAGCCTGAGTATTGTCTCAGGTTTGGTGAATCAAGATGTCGAGATGGGGGTGCGCCCTGAGTTGCCTGTGGATGGGGTGGGCATAATTCAGGAGAATGGTCTTGCTGGGGTGCGGGTGTGGGTCAATGGTCCTTCTCCTAATATAGTCACTAGAAAAATGCCTAGTCAAGGTCAGTTGGAAAGTGTATCAGATGCTGCTGTTGTGTATCTGGCCTGTGCCGTTACACATGCCATGACCATTGCGCGTAACGCGAAGAGTCCTACTACCAAGGAGGCAGAGTTGGAAACTGCCGAGGTTTGTGTGACTTTGCCTGCTCAGTTTAAGTCTATGTCACGAAGTTGATTACAGAGCAGAAAAATGATACAAGCTTGAAGGAACTGTTTGACAAAGCGCTTCCACTTGGTGAGATAAGTAGCTCTGCTCATGGCTATTTTCTTCAGGGGGGCTTGTTGTTTAGAAAGTGGGTGCCTCATGGAGAAGCTCTTGTTGGGGAACCTAGTTTTCAGTTTGTAGTGCCGAGTAAGTTTCGGGACTTGGTGTTGCAAACTTGTCATGATAATGTAGCTGGGCATCTGGGGCTAAAGAAAACATATGACCGGGTGTTGCGGTACTGTTTTTGGCCCCGCCTGAAGCGTGATATATCTGCATATATCAAAACGTGTCGCACATGTCAGTTAAAGGCTAAATTCGTTTTTTTGACACCTGGGCCTTATTTTTAGGAATAAATACGCTCGTAGACTCACCCAGACAGTTTTGGTGGAGCTCGGAGCTGTTTTCGAGCAATTTAGATCCATCCGACAGCGTTTTCTCTCATGCCATAGAAGCGGACGGGGCCAGACATCGAAGCCCCTAAATTAGACATTATCTGCTGCGAAACTCGCTCATTTCACCTACATTTTATAAATGAATGGCCAGTGTTATCACCATGTCAGCTCAACTTCCTTGTTATGGTCAACAAGGATGGGTAACTTTTGGTGACGTCATAGACGTGCGCCGCAGGAGCGCAGTCCAGCCAGCGCTAGGCTAGGAGCTACACGGGTACAAACATGGTTCGTCACTGCGTTTTTCCACTTTGTCCAAACAAAATGACTAGTTGGACAAAGTTCACATTCCACAGGCTTCCTTTGAAAAACCCAGAGTTACTAAAGCTCTGGCTTGTTGTCCTGAAAATGGACCCGAATATTCCTATGGAAGAACTGAGGAGGGTCAGTCACTGGGTCTGCAGCGCTCACTTCGCTCCAGAAGACTTCATTACGAAGACGACAAAGATAAAAGGCCAGGAAGCTCAGCGTCAGTACCTCAGGAGGAATGCCATCCCGATTGTTTCAGAGGGCAAAACAGACGCAGCGGAGGTAATGCATTTCTTTTGAAGATGTAATAATATTGGTCGATAACCAGTGCACGTCGGCCAGCGTATAAAGCTCCTTGTATAAAATGGATAGCTATCTTCACGACCTATGTCTGAGCAGGAGTAGCCTTCTAAAAATACATTCCTGCAAAAGAATACTGCACTGTAACGCAATATAATTTACTCTAGTCCATGCTAGTTTTTGAAAAACTAACTCGCAATGCATATGATATGGTTATTCTCTGCAGGCAATAAATTGTGACTCGAGCTGCAATCACCACGGGTCTGCATACCCAAGTTATTTATTATAAAGCAAACACTCATAGAAAATATACCCTTTTTGCATTTGTATGGGCTACTTACTCTATCGAAAGTTGTCCGTTCGGTCCTGCTGGCTTCGGCTGCGTCTGCCAGTTGACTCTCGGGACATGAAAAAAAGTCTCTACCACAGCCCGGTTTGTCATGGCAGAAAAATCTTCCAGTGTAGTGAGACACGTATTTCGGGGGGCATCAATATGTGTTTCCTCTGGTCTCAAGTCCCACTCTGAGCAGCAAAGGCTCTCCTCTTCTGTTGTCTGTGGCGTGCAGTGTCCACAACAACACCACCAGTTAGCCCCCATTCGTGGACGTGCAGTGGTCGCTTGTTCTCTGGCCAGCTGTTCGGCTCTTTCCCTCTGCATCCTCCTTTCAAATAGCTCCTCGTCGGTGTATTCTGGCTCAAAACGATACGGGCATCCATCATACTCAAAGTCGTCATCAGACACTTCTACATCGGATAAATATTCCGTCATGTTGCACAAGAATAGCTGTGTAGCTGTATAGCCTAGCCTAGCGCCGGCGGGACTCAGCTAAGCTCCTGCGACGCACGTCTATGACGTCACCAAAAGTTACCCATCCTTGTAAAGCCCCGGATGACCATAACAAGGAAGTTGAGCTGACATGGTGATAACACTGGCCATTCATTTATAAAATGTAGGTGAAATGAGCGAGTTTCGCAGCAGATAATGTCTAATTTAGGGGCTTCGATGTCTGGCCCCGTCTGCTTCTATGGCATGAGAGAAAATGCCATCGGATGGATCTAAATTGTTCGAAAACGGCTCCAAGCTCCACCAAAATTGTCTGGGTGAGTCTACGAGCGTATTTATTCCTAAAAATAAGGCCCAGGTGTCAAAAAACCGAACTTAGCCTTTAACCAGCAAGCCAAACCAGTCAATCAGACCGGCTCCATTTTGTCCAATTCCTGTGGTTGAGCAGCCGTTTGAACATTTGATTATTGACTATGTTGCAGTGTTGTTTTTGTCAACGATGACGATGACGAAATTATTTCGTTGACGCCCCTTTTGTTCATGACGATAATGAGACGGTGACGAGATAAACATGGCTCTTTGATGACTAAAACATGACGAGACGTGTATGAGTTTTCGTTGACGAGACGAAAATGGACGTAAATGTTAGTAGGTGGTCTGTCAGACGTTTAAAATACATGATATTTCTGCTTCTTGTGCGTGTAATCTAATGTCCGGTTTTCCGTGTCTGTGTGTGTGTGTGTGTGTGTGTGTGTGTGTGTGCAGCACGGGCCACATATTTCTGTCCGAACCCGAACCGAGCCCGACATTATTTAATGAGCAAAGCACTGAGTTTGTGTCACAGTTGTTACGGTTACAGGGTATTTAACAGGCCGGACGTGCTCAGCTGAGAGTGAGACCTCCGTGTTTGAGACGGGAGGCGGAAGGTCCGACGCTTCCAGCGAGAGGAGAGGGAGACATTAAACAAAATAAGATAAAATAGGAAAAACTTGTCTCCATCTTTTATTTTATTTTCAGCGTTTAATCATGGTGGAGACGGGCGGCTGGAGGTCTTGAGGTCTCCTCTTCCAGCGAGGGGAGAGGTAGAAACAAACAGCCAGTGTGTGTCTGTGTGTGTTATGTTCAGGTGTTGTCACGTAAATAACAGTGCCGAAGCAATAAACAGGACAGACAATAGGATTTTATTTATTTTTACATAACATTTTCACTGAAAGCTGACCGAATCCGACCCCAGCCCGAATACAATTTATAGCTACATTTTTGACTAAATCCAGCCCGACCCGTCACGATGTGTTGAACTTATAGATCTGCTATTTTCACAACTTATGTGTGACACTCTTGTATGATGAAGTAGGCCTAGGGCATCAATTCATGAAAAAAACAGTTGAAATATGTTTTTTTCCCCCCCCTTTTTTTTACTAAAACTGACTAAAACTAGACTAAAACCTTTTTGAGTTTTCGTCGACTAAAACTGGACTAAAACTATCACATATAAAAATGACTAAAATTTGACTAAAACTAATAAGCATTTTAGTCCAAAAGACTAAAACTAAGACTAAATCTAAAATGCCTGCCAAAAACAACACTGCTATGTTGGGCCGTTGCCTCGTTCAAAACTGGGTCATAATTATTTGTTGACTGTCATGTGCCAAGTAACCAGGTATACAGCGGCGTATCCACTCCGAACCATAACTACTAAGTCGGTGGTAAAAGCTTTGACACAGTTCATTTCGGTGTCTGGCATACCAAAAATCATTCAGAGCAATCAAGATTCAAATTTCACGTCCTGTATGTTTACAGAAATTCTGCAGCAGTTTCACATTAAGCACAGTAGTGCAATCGCAAGGCACCCTAGAGTGTTTTCATCAAACACTGACATCTTTACTGTGCTCTTATTGTACTGAGCTGGGGTGTGTCTCCTGTTGGCAGCCAGAAAAGTGGTTCAGGAGAGCACAGGTTTTAGCCCCAATGATTTGGTGTTTGGTCATAAGGTACGGGGTCCATGGCTGTTTTGAGAGATAATTGGGAAATAGCAGAACCTCACCAAAATCTGCTTGACTTTGTCAATGGGTTCAGCCATAGGCTGTTTTTGGCAGTTGAAAGTGCAAAGGAGAAGTTGGTAAAATCACAGCACAAAATGAAAACGCTCTATGACAGGCGTGCAGAGCCTAAGCAGTTTAAAGGGATAGTGCACCCAAAATTGATGCAATTGACTCGGTAATTTTCAGTGAACGTGGACTGCCAGATGAATGCGGTATTCGTTGTCGTCCAGTGTGGTCTGCTTTGGATCGCAAGGCTTTTTAGCTTCTTTTGCTATTAGTTTCTCTGGGTGGTGCCGTTTCAAGTGAGACCGCAAGTTGGTAGTGTTTCCGGGATTGTTGTGGTCCTGATTTTCTGTGCAATTGTGTTTGCTCCTATCTGATCCTTCTCTCCCTCTCCCTGCAGAGTGAGTGCCGAGGGGCGGGGCGATCTCCGGGAGCACTGGGCTCCCAGCACACCTGCAGCTCGTTCTGCCTAATTAGCCGGCTTCTTAAGCCACACTCTCTTTGTCTCCAGTGCTGGATTATTCTCTTTGCTCCAGCATTACACTCGTGCTCTCAGTGATCTCCTGCCTCCTGCCACGTGTTTATGCTCCAGTGTTGGTCTCCAGGTTTAGTGAGTTTTTGTGCCTTGTCACTCTTTTTGTTGCACTTTTGTTCTTGCTCTTTTTCCCATGTTAATGGTGATTTTCTGTTTAGCCTTTTCTGTTGTTACTTTTCCCTCAGAGAGAGTTTTTGGTTGATACTTTGTTTGCTCGTATTTTTCTGTGAACTGATTTTTTTGTTGCTACTTTGTAAATAAACTGTTTTTTTTTGTTTTTTTTGTGCAATAGGACAATACAGTGACATGGACACATGGACAGACAGACAAAGTGTGAACAACAAACAAAGACATTTGTGGATTTGCGTGTGTGTGTGTATGTGTGCAACTTGAGGGCTGTAGAGTGAGAGTTCTATTGTTACAAAGATGATTATAATAGTGTTGGTTATGACAATAATGATAGTTATAAAGCTTAATAATAATCAATCAGTGTTTCCCCAACATAGACTTTACTTGGGCGGCCCGCCCAAGAAGATGAATTAAAAAAAAAAAAAAAAAAAAAAAAAAACACAACCAAAACAAACCGCGCGGTCATAATTACTGGTACAGCGTAGGGAAAACTCAGTCCACCTGTCTGTCTCTCACTAGGTTGTCAGGCGCACACACACACACACCAACACGCGCGCGCTCGTGTATTCCGCCAGCCCGACCCACCTTGTTAAGCGCTCATTAGCTCGACACCACCTGCAGCGTTGCACAGCCCTGCTTGCTTCAAGTGTCTCTGAGGTAAATTAAGTAACTTTAATACATTTTCATCCCCTAAATTGAAATCATTAAATGTCTGAAATGACGCACTGTTGTGTTTAACAGCAACGATATCTTAAAGGTAGGGTCCAAAGTGTTGTTCGTTGCGGTTTGTAACGTTAAACAAAATATTCAACCTGGGTCCCTCCTCTCGGGCTAAGCCTACTGTGCAGCCTCCTGCCCCTGACAGCAGCAGCAGCCGCAGCCGCTAATGTACAGCAGCAGTTGTCAGAAAAGCAAAATCAAGAAACAGTCCAAGGAGCTGGGGACCGATAGCCGGCAGTCACTGACAGCGGGAGCCTCGAGCGCTAACGAGCAGGGAAGAAGGTGTTAGCCGTGGCGGCTAGCATCCGCCGCTAGCATTAGCTTCCCAGTTCACAACAACAGCGCTCCTATTTGTTATCGCTCCGGTTCGCGGCTCCAGCGGGTTATGGTAATGCTAGACTGGTTATTGGACAAGGCATCTGTAAAGTAAGTCGACTTGGACACGTGGCCTTGCAAGAAAGTTCTGTATTTCTTCATTTAAAAATACATGCGACAGAACAAATAAACAAACCCACTTTCCTAGTGAAAGTTTCCAGTCATTGGCTAATAGGGCAATCACTGTTGCACTTCATTTTGCTATTAAATATTCATAAATAAATATTGTTGAGTGGGTAAAAGGTGACTGAAAATTTACCTATTGTAACTGTTACTTGTTCATATTTAGTTTACAATTTTAATAATAAAATCTCAGCAATGAACAGGGTAAGTGATTTAAACCATAATGCATAAGAGCACAATGTGAATAATTTCAGTTAATTTTCTTGTGCTCTTTTGCATTATGGTTATGCAAGTTTTTTTCCTCTTTTAGATCAAAACTGAACTGAGGAACAGGCTGCAAGGAGAGCATCTTGCTGCATGCATGCCCATCAGCATAAATGGACCTGACCCCCAATCCTTTCCATACAGAAAGGCATTGGAGATCTTTTTTTCAAAACAGAGAAAAATACACTGCTCTGACAAAAACTGTCAGCTTTGCAAATAGCTTTAAATAGCTTTTTTTTTTTTTTTTTCGTTTTTCTTTTGGGTTCTGTTTGTGTTAAAGCAAGTCTGCAGCAGGCTTAAGTTGTATCTATGTGCAATAAATAACACATGGTTCATAAACCAGTTTGACTAGATTATTTTTGAATGCACTTATCAAACACCGCGACGTCCCCCTCCACCGCCCGGCCCACCACCACAAGTAAATTCTCAACCTAGGGGAAACACTGATAATAATAATAATAATAATAATAATAATAATAATAATCATGATAATAATAGTAATAAATAAATAAAAAACTGCAGTTATCGAACAAGCAAAGGATAAAAAAAAACAAAAATAAAAAAATAAAAAAATAAAAAAATAAAAATAAAAATAATAATAATAATAATACTAACAGAGAAAAACATAACATTAACATATTTAAAGATTTTTATGCTAACTTATACTCATCAGAAAAAGACCCAGACCAACAAGACATTGACACTTTTCTTAACAACATTCACCTCCCTCAACTTAGCCCCGAACAAATAACTACGCTTGAATCACCAATAACAGATGAAGAGCTCTCTGCGTCCCTCAAACTCATGCCAAACAATAAATCACCCAGTCCTGACGGCTTCCCTGCTGAGTTCTACAAACACTTCTGGCCCATTCTAACCCCGCTCTTTAAAAAAGTAATAACTGAAATAAAAAATAATTCAAGAGTTCCAGCAAACATGAACACAGCTACAATCTCACTCCTCCTAAAACCAAACAAAGACCCAACAGACCCAGCCAGCTACCGCCCCATCTCTCTCCTCAATGTAGATCTGAAAATTATCACCAAGACACTCGCACACAGAATTGAAAAAGTCATTTCATCCATAATCCACCCTGATCAGACCGGCTTCATCAAAGGAAGACACTCATCTAGCAACACACGCAGACTTTTCAATATAATGGACTACTCATCTCAACAACAAGCAAAATCTATCATAATCACATTAGATGCAGAAAAAGCTTTCGACAGAGTCAACTGGTCATTTCTCATTTCCACAATGCAAAAATGTGGCTTTGGGGAATCATTTATTAACTGGGTAAAAATTCTTTACACTGCACCTTCAGCAACAGTTATCACTAATGGACTAACTTCACAACCTTTCACACTGCACAGGGGGACTAGGCAAGGATGCCCACTCTCTCCCTCTCTATTTACTATATTCATTGAACCTCTAGCTGCAGCCATTCGCCAAAACACCCATATTCAAGGAATACAAACACCAAACCAACATCATAAAATTAGTCTTTATGCTGACGACATACTACTCTTTTTACAGACGCCCGACTCATCACTACAGCAAACAATTAAACTCATAGAAAACTTCTCCAGTGTTTCGAACTACTCCATAAACTGGCAAAAATCCTCGATCCTCCCATTACACAGATGGGATGTGGCAGCCCACACCCCACCCATTCCTATACGCACGGACTACATCACATATCTGGGTATTAACATTTCCCCTAGGCTGTCAGAGCTGTTCAGTCTTAATTACACTCAAACAGTCAAAATGACAATACTCCCCAGAATTAACTACCTTTTCACCATGATTCCAACCGAACCCACCCTCTCTTGGTTCAGATCACTAGACTCAATCATAACAAAATTTTACTGGAAAAACAAAGCACCACGAATTAAATTAACAACTCTACAAAAACCCAAAACACAAGGAGGACTCACAGCACCAAATTTTTTCCACTACTACTTAGCAAATCAACTACAATACATATTCAAATGGACCCACCAGCACCAATCGGACAGCATATGGTTAGATCTAGAACAGACAGCTTATAACATCTCAATTTCAGATTTACCATTTTTCAGTCATTCCATTAAACGCCATGCATGTTTTAAATCACTCACAATATCAACAGCTCTGACAGCCTGGTGGAAATTTCACAAAGTTACTAACTCCACTCTGGCACCTTCTAAATTCACCCCTATCTGGAATAACCCCAACTTTATTAGCAATAAAAAAACACTTTTCTTTCGCACAAGGTCAGATAAAGGAATCACACACTTACAGCACATTTTTCAAGACAATAACCTGGTTTCTTTCACCCGCCTGGTCCAGAAGTTCGGCATCAGGAGCAACCACTTTTTGGAATACTTGCAACTCAAATCATCAATTCAAGCTGCATATAATATCACAACCATCAATCTCGATCTCCCATCATCAAGTTCAGACTTAATCAATATCTGCTCATCAAAAAGACTCCTCTCCAAAATATACAATATAATTTTAGTATCTGATAAAACTCCAGCCATACCCACTACAAAATGGGAGAATGACCTGTCATTTGCACCTGATGCCGAATTCTGGAACCGAATCACCCACAATATATATCTCATGACAAAGAATGCAAACCTACCACTCATACAACACAAGATACTCCATAGAACTCACTACACTGGGCAGAGAATGTTTATGATGGGAATCGCATCACAAACCACATCAGAAATTTGCACTAACTGTACTCAAAACAACCCTGACACCTACATCCACGCAATATGGCACTGCACACCTGTACAACAGTTTTGGAAGAAGGTCACAAACTCACTCTCTGCTTTCATGGGCTGCCACATCCCTTTATCCCCCACACTCTACTCAGCGACACATCACTTACAAACCTAAACACACCAGACCAAACCAAATTACTCCTTGTAGCCTTAACTATTGCTAAGAAAACCATCCTCATGAACTGGAAATCCAAAAAAACAACACAAACATCACACAATGGAAAAACTTACTTATTGATCATATATCCATGGAAAACTTATCTGCTCCCACCCACCACTCTGCAACAGTACCTCTCTCCATCTGGTCACCATTCATAAACTTTTCACAATCCTGATTAAATTCAGTCATGTACCTCATCTACATCCTTTTTTGCCTGGGAACCAATCACAACCTATACCCACAATCTACTGCAGTCACTGTTGTTATTCTCA
The DNA here is from genome assembly GCA_026686955.1 of Epinephelus cyanopodus. Taxonomy (NCBI): domain Eukaryota; kingdom Metazoa; phylum Chordata; class Actinopteri; order Perciformes; family Serranidae; genus Epinephelus; species Epinephelus cyanopodus. The sequence goes on from CM048921.1 coordinate 2,637,713, forward strand.
TTACCATTATTACAATAGAGATTACCCTTAATATAATAATAATGACACAATTTTATATCATTTTACATTATATTTTACCATAACATACAATTATCGTATAAGTATAAGATACAATCACTGTAAGTTGGCATCGCTAATTTTTTTTTTTTTCTTTTTTTCTCTGTTAAATAAACTGTTTTTGAACTTAACTCTGCAACTGGGTCCTGGCTTCCTTGTCTGGCATGCAACAGGGTTACTCTATTGAGGTATTACACAGCTTGCAAATCGCGCTTGCTCCCTGTTTTCTTTTTAAAACCAAAGTGTTCCCACATGTCGGCTTTTAAACAAGGTGGTGCTGGTTTTATAATCGCCACCATCCTGCTAGCTGGGGCAGCTCGCCTCCGCTCTGGAACAAAACAACTGGAAGTGAGTCGTCGTCTTCTTCTCAGGAATGGGTAACGTTACTACAGCGCGACACTACCACCCAGCGGCTCGGCTGTGATACTGCAGGCTGATCACAGGGATTTGAATGGGACTTAATAAATACTTCATGTATTGATACTCTGGGATGAAAGATCAGACTGGGAATTGGCGATGCCTGCACTTGAAAATCTGGACATCACAAGAAACTGATGAATGACAGCTTTCCAAAAAATGTTGCTTTTACTCTAAAGTAAATTTTGTCTGATCCACTTTATATCACAAAAAATCTAACCATTACACAAACAGTTTAACAAAATTAAGTCAAAGCTTACATTCATGAAATCAACACTAGGTTACAAAAAGTACACATGAAATAAATGAAAAGATTTGTAACAGTAATTATAAAACATGTGAATTAGGACCCAGTGTCATAATTTGCAAAATCTTAATTTCTTGTGAAACAACCTCTTTACTGTGGAGTAAATATCACATTCGTCGAGGCGTTGTAACTTCCCTCAAGTGTCCTACAAGAGAGAAAGATGACAGGTTAAAAACACAGGTAGAAAACATTGACTACAGCCTGTCTTGGTTAAAAGCCCACTCACCACCAAAATGATCTTATTGCTGAGTAAGTGGCTGTCATTCATAAAATAGTTTTGTGTTTAAATTCTGTAGATATTCGACTTTATATTTGAATTTGATTTTAAATTTAACTGTACTATCAAAACAACTGGAGTATGAATGTACAGTATGCAGTTCATCCACATTAACATAATTGTTGCTATCAAAAGGAAACTGAACTGTTCTCAAAGCTCACTGCCACTGTGGAATCATGCTATGTTCAGCTGTCTCATTATGAGAATATTTTTTCCATTGGTTCTTCACAGACTGTGTGTGGGGGAAAAAGGTAGTAATTCTCACTATGATAAAGGGTCTTTGCATAAAAAGCACTGAAATGTTAAAGTTGGTAAATACATGTCATGTTCCTTGATTGATAAAATCTTCATTTGGCCTTCTGCATCAGGGGAACACTAAACTGCACTGGTGTGTCAGTAATTTCACCTTATCAGTAGTAGTACAGAGCAAGCTGTGCCCTAATCGAGTACTTAGTAATGTATGACAATTAGTAATATATGTAATGCATTTAATTGTATTATGGACAATCATTCATCATTTCAAACTAATAACTTTAGTGAGGTACTGTATGAAAAAGGTGTCTTTATCCTGGAGTCAGTGCTGAAGTGATGATTCTCAAAGTGTTCACTGCACAGACGGGAAGTCTTGTTTGGAGTCCAGTTCTGTCTCCTGGTGTTGAGTGTCCACTGGTCCAGTCTGTCTGGGTCACCTAGAGGAAAACTTTACACAGAAATATGTGTGTTAGCTACCTACTTTGCAGACACTTTTACATGCAAACAATACAATGTAAATTACTTCAATGTTCAACAGATCATAATCAATTTAATTCAGCAAAACAAAGGTGGTGACCATCACAGTCCTCATATTCTGTCTGTGCATTATCTATTGTTGTGTAGCTACAGGCCTATATCATACACTAATCTCCTTAATATTTTATGTGTGACAGTCAAATGTCACATTAGCTTTTTTTAATTATGTTACACACGTTATTGTAATTTCACACAGTTCGCCACTTTTTAATTTACATACACAAGTATAGCCTTAATGTTACGTTAATGTTACACTGCTCATATGACAACGTTAACATTGCATCACGTTAGTTAACTAACATGGTGGACTTTTATTTTAAAACCTCACACACCTCACCTTTTGTTCAAAATATCCTCTCCCTAAATGCCTAACGTTAAATCCTAACGCTTCTCTGTCAGGCTCTGACTTCGATGCATCCCCGGACTGGTGTCTTGCTCGAAGGCTAAATGTTAGCTGGCTGGTTAGCTAGTTAACGAGCTAAGCTTGTGTTGTATCGTATTGTCTGTGGCTCTGTAACTTGATGTGGATGTTGCTGCTGTGATACAAGTCGCACTTGAAAATGAGACCTCCGGTATCAATGTTATTTTACATGTATTAAATAAAGGCTTAATAATATAATAATAAGCTGACAGCTACGTGGTGACCGCAGACACCGATACACGCTGCTGACAAGCTAGGTGGTGACCGTAGACACCGATACCCGCTAATTAGTGCTAACATATAAACATAATTTAAATAATACTAGTATTTCCAAATTTCACTTACCGAAAAACCTGGAGCACGGACTTCTTGGACGGTCTGTTGGTATAATTAATCGAACAGCAAGCCATATTACACCAATATTTGCCTGAAAAAATACCCAAAAGGCACAGCCACGGCTGAGAGGACAGGTTCAATGCCTTCAACATGGGCACGAATTGGCTGAGATGACGCCGAGCAGAGTCTGAGCTCAGCTCCGCACAGCAGAGCCAGCGGCTAGTTAGCATGCTAGTTAGCCACCCATGATGGTGCCTCCTGTCACTCAAGGTGACCACGCCCTCAATTATGCGCAATTTCAAACCTTAATAACATTTAAACGAAAGAGTTAGAACCCCCCCCCCCCCGAGTTGTCATGAAAGGGGAAATTAACTGTAGAGACCAAAACCATTTTTTGTACCAGGTGGTGAACATGCTCTAAACATGGGGGTCTATGGGAATTGACTCACTGATTCACTCCGTGTAAAGTCACTGATTCACTCATTGACTTTACACGGACTTTAAAAGTTAGGCAAATTACAAGGTGAAAACTGGAATTACCACCTCGCGTTGTTTGCCTCCGCATGCCAGTCAAGTTTCTCTTACAATTCACATCCATGTTTGTGAAATGATGGATGCTTCACACACAGAAGAATTACAGAATCAGCACAGTTTCAAGGTGGACACCCAAGATGAATGTCACCAATTCAGTACCTGACCAAATATTTCTCCTTCTGTTCCTGAGATCTGATGTTGAATAATGGCCAGAAATGTGTTTTATGCAGAACATTATGATGTCACAGTAAAATTGACCTTTGACCCTTTAGATATAAAATGTCATTACTATCATCATAATTTTATCCTATAAGATATTTGTGTTAAGTTTTGTCATATTAGCATATGAATTCTTAAGTTATGGCCAAAAACATATTTAGTGATGTCACACTGACCTTGACCACTGACCAAAAAATTCTTATCAGTTTATTCTTCAGTCCAAGTGGACGCTTATGCCAAAGTTGAAGAAATTCCCTTAAGAAGTTCTTGAGATATTGCATTAATATGAATAAGACAAACGCAAGGTCACACTGACTTTGAACTTTGACCACAATCAGTTCATTGTTGAGTCCAAATGAGCATTTATGAAAAATTTGACTAAATTCCCTTGAGGCGTTCTTGAGATATTGTGTTCACAAGGATAGCATGGACATACGTACATACGGATGGACAGATGTACTACACAAAAACGTTAACACCTCTGGCCACATCTATCAGCAGTGCAGAGGCATTAAAATCCCAATTTTTTGTTATCTTTCAACCATGATGATTGTAAGGATGCCATAAGGAACAATCTGATCGTACACAGCTGCCCCATGTTATGACTGCAACCTGTAACGTTTTGCCTGCCCATGTTTGTAGCCTTGCAGATTTTGTTGGTTGTGTCATTTTTACTTGATATTTGAACTTGCACCATAGTTAAGTGAGAAGGCTATATAATTATATTGTTTCTTTGTCTATTTTAGTTGTGTTGATTGCTATTTCCTACCTTGTTGTGTTGTAGCCTACAGACAAAGTTAAAACTGTCCAGTTGTGAATAACATGGATTTATGCCCGTGCTTTACTTATTAAAAATACATTCACCCTCATAGTTACACTGTATCTTCTGAAACAGGTACTTGCCTACTGTGCTGAGGTTGGCTCAGGCCCATCCTACATCCAGGGCGTGGTCAACCACATACCCCAGCTTGTCCAGTACACTCTGCTACTGCCAATTATCGTGACACTCCCTCACAAGGAAGAGGGCCCAGCTACGGCTCTCTTTCTACCGATCCTTAATGGTGGGAACAAACTCCACATTATCATCAAGACAGCAGAAACTTCACACACCTTCTTTATCAGACTGAAAACTCATCTGTTCAGACTGCACATGGCATATTAAAAAAACTCTCTTTTCTCTGTTTGTAAGCTGATGTACTTGCATTCTTGCACTTCGGCTGATGCACTTATTGTAAGTCCCTTTGGATGAAAGTGTCAGCTAAATAAATGCAATGTGAAGTATACTGTAGAAGACCAGTTGAGTTTGGGTGAGTGACATGCTGTTTTCACCTGACGGGGGAGGTGAGAGAAGTTCTTCCTGAGCTTTCAGATCCAGACAGTCCAAAGCCAGTTCAGTGTATTCCACATGGCAGCCTTCTCCCGGATCCATCTCAATCAGCAATTTATTCATGACAGCTGTCACATTTTCGGCCTTCAGTGTCTCCGGTACAGTCACTGGTTTCTTGTCTGCTGCAGCGCTGTTCTTCTCCACAATGGGTCCTGGCTTCTCCACCTGATTTTAAAAAAGAATGGCATTTGCATGTATTAATAATCTATACCCCAACCTCTAAACTCATCAAGACTTGTGCAGTGCTGTTTTGGAAAAAAAATAAATGTGTAGCTACCACAGCATGGAAACAAATAGAAAAAAAAGCTGAACAGGAAACAAATATATAATTCATTTAACCCTTTGAGACCTGCAGGGCCACGGGAAATCCCGGCTGATGCTGCTATCTTTAAGAGGCTGTAGCGGGCTGAGCCATGTCAGGCTTGCTTCTCAGAAAGGTGGCTAAATGCTAAGTTAGGCTAAATTATGGCTAGGGAAAAACTAGCGTGTCCATTCCCAACAGGGTCTCTTGACCTCTGACCTCAAGATATCTGAATGGAAATAGGTTGTATGAGTACCAACAATTCTTCCCTTCACAGAAATGCCCAATTTATGCTTCTCCCATGCTGTTTTGGGCAAAAATCATGCAGTTTTTTGTATGCATTATAAAGGTGTCATTCTCACCTACTGTACTTGAAAATATTTCTGCATAATGGGGTCCCTAAACAGACTTGGAATGACATAAAATGGGTTGGACTGGAAAGCTGAGACAGTTGATTCAGTGAGTCCAGTTGTATTCATGTGGGATGATGTTAGTCCCCAGAATAGCCATTTCATTGGCATGACATTTCTCTATAAAATGATGTATAGTGACCTCTAGGATAACCACAGCCTCATGAAACACAGCAACAATCTAGAGATCTTGGGCATTCAGGGGATGGATGGATGTCACTCAGCTGTTTCCAGAACAGAGGTGCTCGCCATCTAATCACCAAAAATGCAGTTCCTAGAGAAATCTCACAAAGCCTTTGATACCAAGTCACAGCAATTTTCTATGGTGTTCCTCAAGGTCTTGGTGTAATGTGTGATTTGGAGAGATGGTTGTTGTTTTTTTTAAGATTATTTTTTTTCGGGCTTTTGCCTTTAATGTACAGGACAGAGTAAAATGGGGTGAGTGAGAGAGAGCAGGAGGTGACATGCAGCAAATAGTCGCAAGCCGGAGTAAAACCTGCGACCGCTGCAGTGAGGCATCGCCTCTGTACATGGGGCACCGGCACTATCCACTTCCCCTCCAGACACCCCGAATTTGGAGAGAAGGTGTGACCATTTTTATCAATTTTTGAGGGGTCAAAATGTTTTATTTAGCACCAAAACTGTGTGACAAATGGTATCAACCAAAAAATGCTGCAACAACTCATGACTAATAATTGAACATGGAAATGGCCATCATATACTTCCATTATAATGTTCTGAGCCCCTCTACACTCTAAATTTTTTTACAGACACTTAACCAAAACAAAATGTTTGTTACAGATTCATTACTATGAAAACCTAAAGGTGTTGAGCTGCACCTCAAATTAATCTTTAGGTTCTGTCATTTTAGATAATGTTTACCACTTCTATGTAGCATATACGATTTACCTGCTATCCTCCCCTAAATATCTCTCGTCTCTGTTGAAAAAAAAAAGACAAAAGTTGGTCTATGTGGGTCTCAAAGGGTTAAAGATCTCATATGATTAAAGGATGAGGAAGTTTTTAAAAGGGAAGAACTGACAAATACTGTGAATCAGTTATTGGTATTAACTTACACAGAGTGGCTACACAAAGCGGCTACATGTAGCAGCTACACGTAGTGGCTACACCGTGGATGTATTCAGAGACCTGGACACAGCATTTGAGGCAGGGCCATGTTAATTCACATGAAGCTGAAAAAGGTCGACTTCCATGTGTAAAGTTACTTTGAAATTCCACTTTGTTTACACATGGTTGGGCCCATAGAGAAAGCACACCATAAATTTCCACTTGTGGAGCGCCTATCTTTTGGTTTGCCTTTGGCTAACTTGAATGGGTATTAAATGCTTTAATCATGTGGCTCTTAAATTCTTGTGAAATGTTATCCCGATCCGGATCTTTTGGAGCTACATGACATCATGTGATGGACTTAGACATTGTAATTATACAATTTGGCCATTATGTCAAATTGTCTTAATAATAATAATAATACATTTTATTTCTTAGGCGCCTTTCTGTCACTCAAGGACACCTTACAGTGGATAAAAGACAGTGCACAGTTCACAATAAAATCAATTAAAATAATTTAAAATAAGATTACAAAAGAAAATCACAAAAAGCACACACGAGTAAAAACAGTTAGATGTGGACTGGAAATGGGGTTAGTGAAGGGAAAAGGCGATCTTAAACAGGTGTGTTTTGAGTCAGGATTTGTGATAGTGTACTGATGTTCCTTATTTCGGGTGGAAGAGAGTTCCAGAGCCGGGGAGCAGAGCGGGTGAAAGCTCTGCTCCCCATGGTGGTGAGACGGGCGGAGGGGACAGTCAACAGAATGGAGGACGATGATCGGAGGGTGCGAGAGGGAGTGGCGATGTGGAGAAGACTGGAAAGATAAGGGGGGGCAAGATTATGGATGGCCTTGAATGCAAGCATAAGGATTTTGAAGTCAATGCAGGACTTGACCAGGAGCCAGTGGAGCTGTGGTAGGACGGGAGTGATGTCGTGGATGGCGGGGGTTTTGGTGATGACACGGGCAGCTAAGTTCTGGATCAGTTGAAGTTTTTGCAGGGATTTGTGGGTGAGAGGAGGGCGTTGCAGTAATCCAGGCGGGAAGTGATGAGACTATGGACAAGGATAGCAGTGGCATGGGGAGTAAGGGAGGGGCGGAGGCGGTTGATGTTGCGTAGGTGGAAGTGAGCAGACCGGGTGATGTTGTTAATGTGAGATCAGAAGGAAAGTGTGCTGTCGAGGATGACACCCAAACTCTTAACCTGTGGGGAGGGGAAGATGGAGCAGTTGTCAATGGTGATGGGGAAACTGTCGGTTTTGGAAAGTGTTGACTGTGTGCCAATGAGAAGAATCTCAGTTTTATCAGAGTTGAGTTTCAGAAGATTTGAGGTGAACCAGGATTTTATTTCAGTTAAGCAGTCAGTAAGGGAGGAGGGTGGGAGGTTGGCAGTGGGTTTGCTAGCAAGGTATGGCTGGGTGTCATCCGTGTAACAGTGAAAGGTGATGTTATGTTTGCGGAAGATGCTGTCAAGGGGAAGGAGATAAATGATGAAGAGGAGGGGCCCCAGGACAGAGCCCTGGGGCACACCTGAAGTAACGGTGGAAGGTTGGGATGTGAAGTGTTTGAGCTGGATGAACTGAGTGCGGTGAGAGAGATAAGATTTAAACCAGTCTAGAGGAGTATGAGTGATGCCGATGGAGAATAGTCTATTGAGGAGGGTGGTGTGACAGATGGTATCAAAGGCTGCACTGAGGTCAAGGAGGATGAGGATCGAGAGTAAACAGAATCAGCTGCCATGAGGAGGTCGTAGGTTATTTTTGTGAGTGCAGTTTCTGTGCTGTGGAGAGGGCGGAAACCAGACTGGAACTGTTCATACAGGTTGTTGTGTGAAAGATGGGAGTGAAGTTGAATTGCTACTGTTTTTTCAAGAATCTTGGAAATGAAGGGGAGATTAGAGATTGGACGTAGGTTATTGAAGCTGGTGGGATCTGCACCAGGTTTTTTCAGAATTGGGGTAATTGCAGCGGTTTTGAATGGTGTAGGAACAGTTCCAGTGGAGAGAGAGGAGTGGATCATGGAAGTGATGAGAGGGACCAGGGAAGGGAGGCAGGCTTTGACCAGAACTGTGGGGAGAGGGTCGAGCTGACAGGTGGATGGCTTGGACTTCCGGATAAGATCTGAAATTTCTGAGGTGGTGGGGAGCTGGAAGGAGGAAAAAGAGTGGGTAGGAGGGGGAAGTTCGGGTACGACATTGAGGGTGGGTTGTGAGCTGAGTTGCTGATGGATCATCTGGATTTTCTGACTGAAGAATGACAAGATGGAGTTACAGAGAGCAGTAGAACAAAGGTGAGTTGGTTTATTCCAGGGCTTGTGTGATATTCTTATAGAGTGAGAACAGTGATTTGTTTTACTTTCGTTTGAACAGATAATACCAGTGTAGTAGTTTGATTTGGTTTGAATAATGCAGTCCTTATAGTGTAACATATGGTCTTTGTAAATGTCTTTGTGAATATAAAGTCCAGTTTTTCTGTAGAGCCGCTCGAGTTGCCATCCTTTGGCTTTCATGAGCCGAAGTTCAGGGGTAAACCAGGGGGCGGAAAGGGAAAAGGAGACAGACTGGCTTTTTAGCTGAGCAAGGGAGTTGAGTATGTGATGGAGTCCAGTGTCGTAGTGTGAGACCAGCTGTTCAAGGGTGGATGAATTACGAGTAGCCATGTGGGAGTCGATACAGGAGGAGAGGGAATCTAAGTTAATGTCCTTAATATTGCGAAAAGAAATGAGATGGGGGAGCTTGGTAGTGGAAAGGGGGAGTCTGATACTGAATGAGAGGAGGAAATGGTCAGTTATGGGGAGATCAACTGTTGTTTGGTCAGAGGGGGAGACACCAGAGCAGCAGATTAGGTCCAGGATGTGACCCTTAGAGTGAGTAGGAGTATCGGTATGCTGTTTAAATCCAAATCTGTCGAGGCAAGATGTGAAGTTTTTGGTGAGAGGGTTGTTGGTATTGTCTATGTGAATGTTGAAGTCTCCCAGCACTATACTGTTTGGTGAAAGGGTGGATAGGTGGGTGAGCAGAGCAGCAAAGTCATGTAAAGCTTCAAAGCCCAGTGCTGTTCTGGGGGGCCTGGGCTACACATAGTGGCTACCCAGAGCAGCTACATAAACAGTAGTGGAAATAAGTTTTCAACATGTCAACATTTTCTTTTGGATTATGCATATTTCCAGTGCATCTTTTGACATGAAGTTTACACCAGACATTGATATTAACTCAATAACTCTAAACTGATAAAGAAAGTGTAACATTTCAATCCAAAAAAAAAAGCTATGTGCAGTGTTCAGGTGGGATTTTGGTCCATTCTTCCACACAGGCAGCCTTTAAATCTAGAAGATTCTGGGGAGGGGCAGCTGGTAAATCTTGATCTGCAGCTTCTTCCACAAATGTTGTGTCAGGGTTAAGTCTAGTGATTAACTGGACCATTCAAACACATTTTCTTCCTCTGGAACCAGCTGACAGAGAGAAATTCCTGGTACAACCATCTTCCCTTTAATCATTTGGATTCTGCAGGTGCCATGAGAAGAGAAACGGCCGCATATTATGATGCTTCCACCTCAAAACTACACTGTAGGTGTGATATTTTTAAGGTCATATGCAGAGACATTTCTACACCAAACATAATACCATGTGCTATTTGCTGAGAAGTTTCATTTTTGTCTCGTCTAACCAAACTCCCAGTAACCTACAGGCTTCTCCAAACACTGTGTAGCAAACTTTAAAAATGTTTTAGGGCCAAAATACAACGTGCTAGGTTTGGAGGAGAAATGTCTGTGACCTTAAAAATATCATACCTAAAGTGTGGCTTGGAGGTGGAAGCATCAAGGTATGGGGCTGTTTCTCTTCTCATGGCATCAGCAGAATCCAAATGATCAAATGACAGATGAATGGAGTCTGTGCTTGGAATTTTCTTGAGAAGAATCTGTTGCCATCTACTAGGATGGTGAGGATGAGACTAGGGATGCACCGAATATTCGGTAACCGAATAGATTCGGCCGAATATTGCAAAAAAACACACATTCGGTATTCGGTGGAATAAGTTAAAAGCAAGGCCGAATAACAGCAAGGTGTTTTGATAATGCAATCAAAACAGCGTGCCGTGACGGGCGGAGTAAAATGTCGGCAGTGAGGCGTTCCGTCCGTCACCGCACTCGCATTTGAGACAAAAAATAGTTTTGAGTGAGCAAAAAAGGTTTAAATCGTTCAGCACGCTGTGTGAGTACAGATTTCAACCACCAGCAGAAATGAAAGGTGAATCCCACCAGTTGTGGGTTGAACGGGGGCCAAAGACACAGACAGTAATGTATTCCTGTCAAATACGGCAGCCATGGGCTTACCGACAGCGACAGGGAAGTCGGCTCCAACAATATCCTCTTCTTGGCATCATGACTGCCCAGTAGTACCTGAACAGCTGAGCCAGCGGAACACAGGTATGTGGCGTGTCAGAGGAGAAACGAGCCGTTCACATTTCTGTCACTGTGGCAGGTAATGGCCCACAAACCTCACCGTACTTTAGGGACTGTTCTTTACTTATGAAGGGACTTGTCTGGGGAGGCTGGTTGATTCTTATTTTATTTATTTATTTTATTTTGATCCCCTCCCTATGTTAATCACTTATTAATGCTGTTTTTGAAGTATGAATAAGTCAATAAGTAATTTATTCCATTGAAATATCATTGATGTATTATAGAAAAGTTATTTATCTTTTTATAAAGGACAAAAGGCACATCTGCCTCATTTTTGCTGTGGTATCCTGATACTACTTAGAATCATGATATTTCCATTGGTATCGTACAGTAGGTCCCAAGTTTGGTAACGTGACAACACTAATCTGGAGGGGGTTCATCTGCAAAAACTAAACAATGATATTCAGTATTCGGTACTCGGTATTCGGCCAAGCGTTTAATAGTATTCGGCTTCGGCTTAAGCCCCAAATTTTCATTTCAGTGCATCCCTAGATGAGACGCAGGTGGACCTTCCAGCAGGGCAACGATCCAAAACACACTTCAAAGAAGACTGTGTATTGTTTCAGAGGAAGAAAATGTGTTTAAAAGGTACAGTTAATCACCAGACAACCCTGGAAGAAGCTAAAGATCAGTCCAGGTGGATGCTGCTTAGCTTCCTTTCTCTACAATGGGGGTAAGATGGGGGATGCATCGTCCATCTTTATGTACAGTCTATGTAGTGGCTACACAGTGGCTGCCCTAAACAGTAGCTACACAGAGTGGCTTTGTGTGAACTAAAGCATTAGTGTGATAACATGGTACAGATATTATAATTTAATAAGTGGTTTCACATATGCAACAGAGGGTGTCTTCACCCAGCTGGTAGAAAGAGTGATATATGCTTGCTGATAGTAATACTTAAATACTGATCTCTGACGTCAGACTGAGGACTCTCTTTTTCCCTATGCTTCCTGACACTTTCCACAGGCTACACAACTATTTTGAAAAATCAGCATTCTAAAGAAGTGAACATCTTGTTTGAGGTATTGATTTTCTCCTCTAGGTTACTAACAGTGGGCTGGTAGGAGGTATGACAAACGGGAATAAATGGCCCTGCCTTCTGCCGTTTAAGGGCCTTGGCCTTCTTCTTAGGGACCAGGTTATACATTCCCATCTTCCTCTTCTTCTTCTTCACAGCTAGGAAAAGCACACACAAAGAGGTTAGCTGCAGGTCAGAAGTCGTCATCAGGAAATTGTGCCTAGATGGATCCTGTCATTTCGGAGACCAAATGTTACATAAAAGCCCAAGTTTGTACTTCAAAAGTAGATCACCAAATGGAAAAACTGATCTGATGAATGAATGTGACTCTGAATTTAAAGCTACAGTAGGTTACTTACAGGGCTATCACTTGTTATAAGAAATTATACCATTTGTTTGATTTTAGAAGTGTTCAGAACAAAAATGTACAGTCTATGGGTGCAGCAGACTATTTAAAAGCCTTTGAGGTAGTCTCTTTAGATCCAGCAGAGGGTGCTCTAAAATCTAAAATCACACCACAGATGGATGGACATTGCTGACCACTCATGCTTATGAGACAGTCACAGCTCACTGTATTTCAGACCCATGGCAACTTGACATTTATGCTGGGTAGACTTCGGAGCTGAGAGGGATCCACACAGCTGTCCATAACGCAGGAATTATCCAAACTAACTGTGTCATATTTCATTGATTTGAGCTTGAGTAGACTGATAAGGTTCATACTGTCTTCTTGTTTAGAATATTTTAAAGCTGCCCTGTGGAGTTTTGCCCATTTGCGCCATCTGCCGTGTTTTTCCAAATACTGCAACAATAACAGTCAGCGTGCGCCATCTGATGACATCGGCAATACGAGTGACGCTCCCGCACCGCACGAAGCTAAATGGCACACCTATTTACCACCCAATGATTTTCGTTGTTTTATTTGCCATGAACAAATATACTGTAGCGACCCTGGGGCAGTGGTGAGTGTGGTATGAGTGGAGTCAGCTGTCAGTCAGTGTGCGGGCTGGAGACTGGTGGAGCAGAGAGGGGAGGGCTGCCCCGCTGGGTACTGTAAGTGAGTATGTGTGTATGAAGTGTGTGTGCTATGTGAGACTTTTACGTGTTACCCCCCTGGAGTGTTACCGGAGTTTTTGGAGTGCACAAATAAACGGGCCTTTTTCCCGAATGCTACTCTGGTCTCCTGCTCGTGAGTGATTCATTACAATACAGACAGCTCAGTGGCAGAGCGGTGTGCTCTTGCGCTGCAGTAACACACACACACAATGAATGGGTTCGTCGACAGAGGTCTGCGCTTTGCGCGCTCTGTGTGAAACGGGCTTTATTTCTGTTTGTCACTCTCTCGTTTTGCCTTTTTTCCTTCTTCCGAACGTCGCTGCGGTTGGGGAGGACGAGCAGGATCAGCTCCAGAGGCTTCAGAAGCTTTCCTGGGCCGTTTCTTTGGGTTTTGGGCAGTGTTTCCGCTAACTTACAGTCATTCAGCAGCGGTGGCACGCCGCCATTGCTCCTTCAAAACATTTATTTTATATTCGGCCAAATATTGCAAACAAAACACACATTCGATATTCAGTGGAATAAGTGAAAAAAAGGCCGAATAATAGCGGCGTGGTTTGATAACGCAATCAAACAGTGCGCAGTGATGTATACATCCATTTCAAACGATGTTACCGTCACTGCCCACATACTTCCATGAGCCCTTTACGCTGGCATGGATGTTAACCAATATATCCACCAGGAGGCAGCCCAGGGTCAAAAGTTTATGACGACAACAAACTCAAAAACAAACATGGCGACTGTGGAGGAGATATTGATAATGCACCTCTTGCATAAAAGACAAAAACAGGGGCAGCGTTGTAGGAGGCATAGTCGGTGAGGCTGTTAAATACATCGCGACTGGAGGACAGAGAATTCTTTTCTCTAGTACTGCCGATGAAGGAAATTGAATTGTTATTTCTTCTTCGTGTCTCACTAGAGCTACATATCGGGTAGTGACAGCAACACTGCCCCCACGGTTCCTGATGTTACTGCTCCGTTTGGCCCGTATCCGTAAGCTTTAAGGAAACATGCAGAAATACAGACGAAATGAACGCGGAGCATGGACAGAAGGCTCTGTCCATATCCGGATCTGTATTTAATGTTGAGCATAAATGAGCCTTTACCAGCGGCTCCAGGTGAACTTGTTGTCATGACTGCCCAAAAGCGTACCTGAACAGCCGACCCATGGTGGCACACAGTATGTGGCGTGTCAGAGGAGAAACGAGCCGTTCACATTTCTCTCTCTGTGGCAGGTAATGACCCACAAACCTCACCGCACTTTAGGGACTGTTCTTTACTTATGAAGGGACTGTAAGGGGAGGAGGGTGGCTGGTTGATTTTTATTTAATTTATTTATTTTATTTTGATCCCCACCTATGTTAATCAATTATTGATGCTGTTTTTGAAGTATGAATAAGTCAAAAAGTAATTTATTCCACTGAAATATCATTAATGTATTATAGAAAAGTGATTTATCTTTTTATAAACGAGAAAAGGCACATCTGCCTAATTTTTGCTGTGGTATCCTGATACTAGTCAGAACCGTGACACTTTCACTGGTATCGTACTGTGGGTCCCAATTTTGGTACTGTGACAACACGAATCTGGAGGATGTTCATTTGCAAACACCAAAAATGAGAAATGACTGGTTATCCTATCAGTATCTGCCATGAGATGTAGGTAATTATCAGTTATTGATAAATCCATTTCTTGCATCCTTTTTGTGATATTATTGTCTGGACACATTTCTATACATAGCTAGCAGGGATTCTTTGCTTTCTCTCTGCTGCTGCTGCTGAGGCCTATTTTCCTCCAGTTATCTTCAAAGGTTAGAATAAAATCAAAGTTTGCAAAATAAAGGTTCAACTAACCGGTCTGGGATTTAACGGAGGTGGAGACAGCTCTTCTCTCTTTGCCTCTCTGGCTGTGATGAAGCTCTGTGCTTGACTTTGCTTCCTTCCTTCCAGTATGCTTTGGGGGCAAAGAAAACAACATACTCCATTGTGTATTTAATAAATATGAAAGAAAGCTATCCAAATCAGTAATTACATTTAAATTCACATGTTCAATGTACGTATGTCATTATGGAGGATTCATTTGTCATGTGGAGCCAACACTGACTATTTCAACATTCATTAAATAGTCTTCCACTTGTTATGGTGCGGTGTATCAATCAACAGTTTTATTTTAATTTCAGAAATTTTAGCTTCTTAATATTTGAGATGCAAACAGTCAGATTAAATAAATTCTGCATAAAACAGCTAATGGAAAGAACAATGCATGTGAAAACAAACAATCACAACATGTTAGCAATTATTCAGCCTCTCTTTGATGCTTAAGCAGAAGTAATATAACATAATGCATCCACTGGTCTGTACTCATCAGCCTCATATAGATTGTTTGCATTAATAATCATGTAGCACATGCATAATGTAAATTCACCCACAGCTGTGGTTGGCTGTTTTTGTGCAACATACTGGACTCATGTAATAACACTCTCATATTTCTGACATCAAGCATTTGTGCTATTTTTTAATGGATACATGACCCACTTTGAACTCTGAACATATTATCACAAAGAATTTACTGGTCAATAGACACATTTTATGTAATATAGAGGCTATTTATATATATATTACACATAATAATCTGAACATCAAGAGGAGAAATAAGATGCAGAGAGTAGTGAATATGGCTTCCAAAATCATCTAGAAGCCATAAAGGCAGCTCAGTGGCATGTATGAAGAACTCTTAAGGAGTAAAGCACACAGAATTATTAATGACCCTTCTCACCCGTAATCTGAATTTTTACCCTCAGGGAGGCGTTATAGATTACTGATTACTGATGGCTAATAGCAATAACCACATGAAATCCTTTGCTGTTAAGGTCATAAATGAAACTAGGATCCATAAGTAGGACTATGATACAGGCTGATGCCCCCAATACTTTGCTACAGCTCTTTGCACAGTACAGTAGGTTCATTTAATTTCATGGACACTTGTTTAATGTGTATATCACTGACTTGTATGTTATGAATTGTATTTTCTATGAAAGTGTATTGCCAAGACTTCTTAGAGCATTTTGTATTTCTGCTTTTATGTAGCCCATATGTTGTCAAATGGATGTATTTTATGGGATGTGCTATGGTGGGTAGTATTCAGTATGTCTTTATGGTGTGTAGGGTTGCAAGGGTATGACATTTTCACTGTACCATAACCATCTCAAAAAATATCCTGGTTTCACAGTATCACAGTACTGAAGAATTTATATGATCAGTCAGAATGACTCTTAATCAAATAAAAACAGAAGGGTTATTGTTGTGTGAACAAATATTTTATCACTATAACTAAAACTTGAAACTATTTTGTTAATGAAAGTATACAAAAGTCTCCCCTAAGAAAATAAGTCAAATAAAGAGAAGACTCTTCATCAAGTTGCATTTTTTTTCAGTATCGTACATAAGTAAATGTATACGGTATGATAATTGTCAATGTATTTAATTTAATCTAGTTTAATTTATTTCCCCATTGTGGACAATAAAGTTTTTGTACTTGCACAACTTGTAATTGAAATTTAAAAAAATATCTGAGTCATTTTAAAAAATATTTTGCATTCTGCTACTGAACACTGTTCAAATGCTCACCAGTATATCTTTTTACCTTGAGGGCGTGAGGACTTATCTGTGCTTTTTCTCCTGTTGTGGCCAATACAGAGCCTGAACTGAGAGTTGGCTCATCTGAGCTCCCAGCAGCAGAAGCAGCAGCGGGAACTGGGGCAGCAGCAGCCAGTCTTCCTCTAACAGGTGGAGCAGTCAACCGGCCAGGTATGCCCACAAACAAGCTGCCAGGAGATGTCAGCCTTTTCCCAGAAACTGCTCCTAGTCGCTTGCTGCGGAGAACTCCATCACTGCTGACTATGGGTGAGCTGTGGAAGGGAGTTATCTTTACTTTGGGCCTCTGAACACCCTGTGCTGCTTGTCCTTTGGCACCCATGGGTGTCCCAGAGAAGGGACTGGAGGGTCTTCCGCCCGGCCTGGGTCCCTCACCGGCTCTGCTGTGATCCATTGATGTCCTGAAAGATTGATAGTTGAAGCCAGTCGGACTGTGGGGGGCTCCGCAGCACCTGAGGAGTTTCAACAAGTTTTACTGCACTGTTTTTAACGTAGGGTCACAACACGCAGTGTCTCAAAGTATAAAACTATATGGTGAACAGCGCATACAGCGTGTGTATCTCTGCGACATTCTACATGCAAGACAATGGACAGTCCACAGTAACAACTTATCGCATCTTTGCATTGCTATGAAAATAAAACAAGGACGAAAGCAAAGCACAGCTGCGGCCGGTGGAGCAGCAGTGTCAGCACGGACTCATTAAGGACAAACAGCGCGCGTAAACTGCAACAAACACGAGCGAAAGTTAAAACAAGGTCTAAGAGAAAAAGTTGGAGCAACAAAGTTGCATCCTACCAGCTCCTGTCGGTGTAGCTGTATCCGAGCGAGGGTGGAGAGA
Organism: Epinephelus cyanopodus; assembly: GCA_026686955.1. NCBI lineage: Eukaryota > Metazoa > Chordata > Actinopteri > Perciformes > Serranidae > Epinephelus > Epinephelus cyanopodus. The sequence goes on from CM048921.1 coordinate 2,655,258, forward strand.
TTGTTGGGGAGGGATGGGACAGGAAGACAAGAGTTTCTACTTCCGCCCCCTCCTGCCCAAGCACGTGACGTGCTGTGTGCCGTAGACATAGGCCCAATTACAGTCCGATCCCTCATACAAACTCACTGACTTGGAGGCACGTTCATGTGAAGTGCGTGAGTGTGTGAGGGCTGTCCCACTGTCAAATCGTCAAGTCAGTGAGTCAGTGAGTGAGCCCCTTATGCCATAGACATAAATACATAGACGCCGCATTGACTGCCGCTGCCTATTGGAGCCGACGTCCTAGCCGGCCGCCATCTTGGATGGGCCTCGCTTCGCCTCCACGGTGCATTCACTTCTATTGAGGAAGGAGCTGTATGCACAAGTAAAATAGAATAACTCACTGAATTATGTATTGTATCTATATATATATATATATATATATATATATATATATATATATATATATATATATGTATGTATATATAATATATATATATATATAATATATAATATATATATATATGTATGTAAAATGTGAGACATCAAAATGAGTAGTTAATGATTCAGTACTCATTACCTACTCACTGAATTATGTATGTGTGTGTAAATATATATATATATATATATATATATATATATATATACATATATATATATATATATATATATATTTAACAGTCCGGTCCCTCTTAAAAAAAAGTCACACCTGTCCCATTCGGGACGTTTTTCGTCCTTGCTGAAAAATAACCATAAAAATCTTGAATATTAATATTTTTTTCTACTTTTTTTTGCTTAAATCTTTTAACCAACTCCTACTCAGATTATACATATCAAAAATGCATTCATTTTGAGGATTTTTAACCCTTTATATGCCATTTTCTGTACATAATGTCAGTGTTACTTTTATGAAAAAAAACATGAATTCTATATTATTTTCTAAATTTCTAAATTTTTTTGAATTTTTTTTTTTTTTAAATTATCACAGTCTGGAATATGTGAATGAATAGTGACAACACCAATTTTGATGCATCATTATTTTTTGTGCAGTTTCAATTGGAAATAAAAGCCGACACCTGTCCCCTTCGGGACGTTTTTTGTCCTTGCTGCCATAAAGATACAATAAATTAATGTTTTTTTCTACTTTTTTTTGCTTAAATCATTTAACCAACTCCTACTCAGATTATACAAAAAAAAAAATTATACAAAAATTCAGTGTGTGAGTGTGTGGATGAGTGAAAGTGGATGCATGTGTGTGTGACAGAGAGAACAGTAATGTAACCTTGCAGCAACCTGCAGCTCATAATTTGCATAATTTTTGCTCCATAATTACACACATGCACATGCACACACACACATAGACACACAATATTTTTTTAGTAGCTACACAGCCACAGCCCCCAGACATCCATATAAACACTAACCTAGCATTTATTTTAATTTTTTTTTTTTTGCAGCAATGGCTTGTAAACCTGAATAATGGAAAAAATAGGAGAAAACTACAGGCAATTTTACTGCTTATTATTTAGTTTGTGTTTACTCTGCTGGGGAAGCAGGAGAAAATGTATGATTCAGCTGGATTTTAGTAAAAACTTCAATTTTGATGTCCTAACTCTGGAATGCATGACTAATATCATCAACTTCATGTTTCTAAGTTGCCATGAGGATGTGATGAAGAAATATGGTATTTATGGTTTTACCGGGGTTTTACATTAGCTATATTTTCACATAGGGACGTTGTTTTAATGGGTTTCAATGGGGACGTTTGTGTCCCGAGAGGGCGAGATGTCGTAAAAGGTTGCCATTTGTGTATTTTAAGCCTGATTTAGGAGTGGCTTTAAAATTTCAAAATATCACCAAAAATAAGTTTTCTGACCAAATGTCATGCTGTATGCATGAACACAGCCAAAGTTATCAAAAAATAAAAACTGAAAAATGGCTGAAAAGGACGTTTTTCGTCCCAAGAGGGACCGGAGGTCATGGAAAAAATTATTAGACCACCCTTGTTTTCTTCAATTTCTTGTTAATTTTAATGCCTGGCTCAACTAAAGGTACATTTGTTTGGACAATTATAATGATAACAACAAAAATAGCTCATGAGAGTTTAATTTAAGAACTAAGAACTATTCATTTTCCATGGTTTTCTTGATAATAACCAAAATTACTTAAATTCTTACATCAATAGCTATGGCATTGTACCGCCAAAAACACTACTTTTAAGCATTCCATGTTTTCTTTTCTGTTTGCTTTAAACACATGATACACACAAGAGTTAATACTTGATTGCATAACCATTGTTTTTGATGACTGCAGCCATGCGTCTTGGCATGCTCTCCACCAGCTTCTGACATTGTTCTGCTGTCACAGCAGCCCATTCCTGTTGGACAAATTCAAACAAATTTTCTTTGTTTTTGGGCTTGTGGTTCTCCATTTTGAGTTTGATGATTTTCCACAGGTTTTCAATTGGATTAAGATCTGGTGATTGAGCAGGCCAAGGCATGGTGCGAATGTTGTGGTTCTCCATCCAGGCTTTAACTGACCTTGCCGTGTGGCAAGGGGCATTGTCTTGTTGGAAAATCCAGTCATTCGAGGCAGGAAAGAGTTTTCCAGCTGATGAAAGAAGACTGTTTTCAAGGGTAGTCCTGTACATGACCTGGTTCATTCGGCCTTCACACAATTGCATTTGCCCTGTTCCACTCAGACTGAAACAACCCCAGATCATGACTGATCCACCCCCATGTTTTACTGTAGGGGCAAGACAGTCTGGGTTGTAAGCTTCTCCAGGCTTCCTCCTAACCAGTAAGTTGGCTGGAGTGGGCATCAATTCAAAATTGGATTCATCACTGAAGAGAACCTTAGCCCAATCATCAACAGTCCAATCCTTGTGGTCTCGAGCAAAGAGTAACCGGGCCTTCCTCTGCCTTTCATTGATGAAGGGCTTCTTGCGTGCTCTGTGTGACTTCAAACCAGCTTCAACAAGTCGGTTTCGAACTGTCCTTGCCGAACAAGTCACATTTCTCGACAGTGCCCACTCATTTTTAAGGTCCCTGGAGGTCTGACGACGATTCCTGACACAGGAACGGATGAGTGCACGGTCATCTCGTGGGGTAGAAAGACGTTTCCTGCCACGGCCAGGTAGCAATTTGGTAGTGCCATGTTCAGCTTGTTTTTTTTTGTTGTAATGAACGGCTGTCTTGGAGATCTTCAGTTTTTTCGCTACCTGTCTCTCACTCATGCCAATTTCCAGCAGTGCCAAGATGGCTGCCTTTGTGGCTTCACATAATTCTTTTGTTTTAGGCATTATGTGAGAGCTGACAACTTCTGAGTTGTGCTACGGCTTGAATGTAAGCAGGAAACCACTCTAGGCCTTTGCATGTGCAGTGCTGCTTGTGACATGAAATGGCCTCTTATATACCCTGGGAATCAATTAAGCTTAAGAATGTCAAATAGGACATAAAGTATTATGTGACCAGCTGCATTTTTTGTTGTGTTCATTGTATTATACGTTTAGTGGTACCAGATATTAGAATGAACAAGAAATTGAAGACAACAAGGGTGGTCTAATAATTTTTTCCATGACTGTATGTTTGAGCCCTCTAATGATTCAAAGGACTAAGCAAAAGCCCTGCCAGCTGACAATGATTCCTTTCAGGTGGTCACTGAATGGTAAGTTTCAAAATGTTTTGTAATTCATATTAATGTTACTAAGTGGAATAGTTAGCATAACTTTTACATGCAATGTTACGGCCGGGCTCCACCGGCTGCAAACGTACAGCGTAGCGTCGCAGCGTATTCATTTGGGCTCCACTGACTGCTTACGGAAGCAACACATAGAGAAGCCAGCGGGATTGTTTACCATTTTCCACCTAAGTTATTACATATATTTGAGTTATCTACAAGTTTACTGTACTGTTTGTCATCTACTCGCTTTCAAATGTCCGCCACGGACATGTCTGTCACGGATAAACAATAGAAGGGAACATGTAAAATAGAGACTTGTCGCGCCGCTCCCATTGCTGGTGGAGCCGCTGTAATTGATTAACAGGGGAGCGAGCTGCTACGGGACTCTCGCTGCAGATGTGCCCGGTGGAGCCCGGCCATTAGCTGAGATGAATGACAGCGGGAGGCTGGCGCTTTGCCTTTCTTCATTGAGATACGTTGTCATTGAAAGCATAAATCTGTTCTGTTTTTCTGATAATAGCCTTTTTCATTCAAACACATCCAGTCTTAACAGATTAAATATGTCTTTACTCTGACACACACACAGACCCTCAAAGCGGGAGAGACCGGTGCTGTTGTGTTGTTTCCCGCAGCATCACCTCCACAATTGGGGATATGTTTATGTGTAGCAAAGCTAACTGCTTCGGGCTGGGGTTAGGGGTGAGGAAGGGTGCACATTACGTCCCCTCCCCGCGAGCCGACACCGGCACCGGGCCCGGGGGGCAAGCCCAGCCGCTCACAAGCCGCCTCTTCCTGCAGCTTCACGAGCTGCAAAGGCTTGGATTGTCCGGGCTCCGGAGCCGGTCAACTTGATTCGAGTGCTACTGGGAGCCCGCCGGAGGCAGAGCCTCCGCTGTGTCCAAGCCGAGCGGTTCAGCCAGTTTACGATCTGTATTTTCTAAACATCAGACTAGAAAGCTGTTTCTCAGGCTCCACTAAACAATAAAATAATTTTAAGTAACACTGCTGTCCTGAGCTCTGGGTAGCTAATCGCAAAAGGCTATGTAGAGACGAGTTGGCTCAGACTCAAAGAGGCAGATTTAGCTGCAGCAGAAAGGTTTTGTTGCGCTGCCACTGGGGGGCGGGATGAGACAACTGATGGATGATTTATGATTGGTTTGGAATTTATTGCGTAATAAATCTCAAAGATAACCACGGCCAAATCAAACCCAATTTCAAGAATGTACAAAAACTCAAAAGACAGATATTTTGAATTTGGATGCAAACTGATTTCTAATTGTTTTACATGTTTAATATTATGTACATAAGACCCTAAATTACATAGTTAGAAGGCTATTGTGGATTTGAGTTTCCAGAGGCTTTAATACTGCAACATCTACATCGCAAGAGAAGATGTTTAAAGATGGCGGGGATGCCACAATCTGGAAGTACAGAACCAGAAATGCGTTGCTACCAAGCAAACCAATCACAGCCCTGCCGGTCTGCACTGGGTCTGCGTTGCCTCGACGTGTAGTTACATTTTTCGGGAAGTGCACGTCAGGCTACGCCGGAGGCTACAGCGATCCTTATGAGTAGCCCCGTTCCCTAACGCAGGACCATAAATAAGGCTTACGATGTAGCGACATTGTCGATTCAACGCAGGACCATAAATCAGGATTCAGGCTCCACTTCACTCAGCTGCCCGACAGATCCACTGCTTCTTCCCACTTTAACCTGAATAACAAACCGGAGCTAGCTGGGAGCGGCTAGCGGAGCGTTAGCCGCAGCATGATCGGAGGAAAGCAGCCAGTTAGCCTCCGCTAGCTTCCCAGCTAACGTTAGCCCCGGCTCTCCGTTTGGATCCAACCGGAGCACCGAGCCCTGGTTTGTTATTCAGGTTAAAGTGGGAAGAAGCAGCGGGTTTGTTGGGCAGCTGAGTGAAGTTGAGTGAAGTGGAGCCTGCGGAGGAAACACCGGGAGCGTCTGGATGTAATAGTCCTGGGAGGTGCTGCGGTGCTCAGCTGCACAGATAGGAAACCCCTTGGCTGACAGGATGTATTACTCTGTCACTCCGCTACTTTGTTGATCTCATGCATTCAACGGACTTCCGGTTTCCCTTTTTGCGTTATTTCCTTTCACGCAGGCGCAAAACGTATGTGCTACTTGGCCGTCTTTTTTTCCCCCACAACTTCATTTAAGACCGGAAGTTTACAGAATGCACATCTTCAACATTATACTTATATGTCATATATCACATATGCCAGGGGGGGTAAGAGTTTACAAGAAAATATTAAAATGATCACAAATATTAATGGTTTTGATTGCCTTTTGATTAAGGGAAAATTTAATGGAATTGATGCAACGAAAGCAACAAAAGAAGGTTTTCTATGGGTAGACTTACATTTGTGAATGTGAAATCTTGCCAAAAGTAAGATGAGATTAATAATAAATCTTTCAATGGGTTTTGCCATATTTCTGTTAAAGTCAAAAAGTCCAAACAGCCTACATCCAGTGATACAGATACAGTGCGCATGTGTCGGCGTCTGTAGCTGCCTGTCTGTGCTCTCCTTAACCTGCGATTTTAAACTGATTTATTTTAGCTTTGAAGTGAATTTTAAGCTATCTGCTTGGACATCGGTTGATTTTATATTTGTTTTTATTTATCTCTTTTAATCTGACGTTATTTTAATCACTGAATGTCCAAGCATTAGGGGTTTTAACAGCCAGACACGGCCTGCTTGACAGGGGGGAAAACTTCTGCCAGCTGACAGCACAGCAATAGCCTATGGCTACATCTATGGCTACTATGCACGCCGACGTGGACCCCCAGCTTGTAAAAGCAGACAAAAAGATTTCTGACCTGAGAGAGGACATTCGCCGGCTCTCTGGTGAGCTAACATCAAATCCTCCATGCTGACTGCCCTCCAGGAGGCGGCTCATGAACAGTCGCTCCAGATCGCCTCACTCACGGCGGCCCTTCAGGACACGGTGCACTGGGATCCCAGCGCTTGGCCTCCACCGTCCTCCAGTTCAACACTGAGTCGCCGGTGCTCCTGGGTGGAGGTGGTCGGCAAAGGTAAGAGAGCCCCTGGCTGTGCTGCCTCACCTCCGCGCCTCAGCCTGTCAAACTGCTACAGCGCCTTGGTATCGGACGGAGATCCAGACGCTGGCACTGCAGACGCTACTGCTGCGGCTCCTTCCCCGCCGTCCGGTGCTGTTCCAGCCGCTCCCCGCTTGAAGGAGTCGGCCTCGGCGTCTAACGGTGTTGTGGCTCCATCTCCACCGGCCGGTGGTACTCCTGTGGCGCCCTGCACGGATGGATCCGCGTCTTCCTCGCTGGCACCTGTGGACCGGAGTGCCGCGGTGCGGGACCTGACCATCGACTTCCGTCCCGGACATCGGCTTCCACGGCACGTCGGAGGCTCCTAAGGAGGCTGTACGGAGACGCTCCGGGGGACTCCTCTCCCACAGCCGGGACGGCGCTGCTCCTGCCAGGGCCAGGACCGCCGAGTCGCCGCAGCTCCTGCTAACCCCCCCCCCCTCACGCAGCATGGACCGTCCACCTGCCTCATGTGAGTCCCCCAACCCCCATCGTGTTCCTCTTCGTCCTCTTTTCCCTCCTTCCACCGTGTTGTTTGGAGACAGCATTATCACGAATATTCGTTTTTTCAACGCCACAACTCACTGCTCTCCTGGAGCCACAGTCCTGGTCATCCTTGATAAACTTCCAGAACTGCTTCATTCACTCCCTTCCTCCATAAACCGGCTGATTTTCCACGTGGGCTCAAATGACACGGCCCGCCAGCAATCAGAGCTGACAAAAATGGATTTTATGGCTCTTTTTAACCTTTTAAAAAACTGTGGTAAGTTGCTTTTTATCAGTGGTCCCCTGCCAACACTGTCCCGCGGGGTAGAACGCTTCAGTCGGCTCCTCTCCCTCAATATATGGGTCCAGGCTGCCTGTAGCACTTATGGTTTCACTTTTATCGACAATTTTAACTTATTTTGGAACCGGTCCTCTTTGATGATGGGCTTCACCCGAGCAGACTGGGCAGCCGCATGTTAGTGAGTCTGTTCAGTGTGCCCCATGTGACTGACAGTTACTTACACTGGAAGCACACGCCCCCCTGGTTTCCTCTCTGGCTCATCCCCAACCCACTCCCACATCCATATCCATCCCAGTCAGAATTTCAAACAGATTTAACAGACCAACTTCACCATGAATCAATAGCAACCCCCAAAACTTAGTTCCCCTCACACCTGCTCCACACTGTGATGACGAGCACACGTTCAGCACGGACATTAACCTGGCCCTGCTGAATGTGCGCTCCCTTTTAAATAAAACTTTTATCATAAATGACCTGATTTTAGATAACAAGTTGGACAGTATTCTTTTAAAGGGATACGCCAACATTTTTTTTGTTTGTGTGTCTTGCCTCACTCCCGAGTCCATGACAAGCAGGTAGATACCATTCTTTCGGCTATACGTGCAGTAAAAAGGGAGAGCCGGGCAGAGCTCACCCACCACTAATTAGCTTAGCTCAAATGCTTGGAGTCAGTGGGTAGTGTTAACCTGCCTCTGCCTGCAGTCATCTGATAAACTCTTCAGCAACTCTGAACGGTCCTGTGTGCTTGTTGTGACTCATTTTTACCACGTTATGTTACGTTATCTATTTTTAGACTAAGATTAGCACTTCATGTAAGTTTTGAAAGAAATACATAGGAAACTAAACCGCAGTTCTGCGCATGTGCGCCAGTAAACAGCTGAGGAAGAAAGCAGAAGAAGAAGGAGGAGAAGAAGAAGAAGAAGAAGAAGAAGAAGAAGAAGAAGAGCTCATGCAGTAGATCGGTGAAGGAGTTTGTGGGACACTGTGACACTTTTTTTGAGAGAGAGAGACTTATAAATCCCAATTTTACAAAATGCCTCGTACGTGTGCTGTACAGGGTTGCGACAATAAGTCACCAACTCCCACTCAGTACAGCAGAAGCATTTGTTTTCTGTCGGCATAGGTTGACAAGCCCCACATCTACACCACCAGTCCATGCCAGTTCTGACTCTCCCCTCGGCCCCAGGCTGTTCGACTGTCTCAGCTTCTCTTCGTGCACGCTCAGCTTCCAAAACATGTAGTTCCTCCTCTGTATATTCTGGTTCAAATAGGTAAGGTTGTGGATCTTCGTCAGTCCCGAAGAAATCATCTTCGTCCTCTCTTACAAAGTCGGCCATAATCTGTAGTTGCAATCTTCTTCTTCTCCTAAACAGAGGCTTTGTTCTGTTTACCTACTTCCAAGCACGCCCGCGGTGGTTTGCGCATGCGCAAAAACTGTGGTTTAGTTTCCTATGTACTTCTTTCAAAACTTACATAAAGTGCTAATCTTAGTCTAAAAATAGATATCAAGTCATGGATGGCAGTGAATTTCCTACAGCTCAACCAGTACAAAACAGAGGTTTTAATTATTGGTCCTGAAGGCAAGAGAGAGAAACTTTTACCAAAACTACAAGATTTTAATCTTTCACAATGTGTAAAGAACCTGGGCATCATTTTTGACTCTGAGCTTAGTTTTATTCCACACATCAAAAATGTAACAAAGATAGGTTTTGATCATCTTAAGAATATAGCCAGAGTCCGCCCGTTTCTCTCTCAGGCTAACACAGAGGTGCTGATGCATGCTTTTATCTCTTGTCATTTAGATTACTGTAATTCCCTGCTCTCTGGTCTTCCCAAAAAGACCACCTCTAACCTGCAGCTACTCCAAAACTCAGCCGCACGAGTGCTGACAAGGACCAGGGCGGGAGCACATTACACCAGTTTTAGAATCGCTGCATTGGCTCCCCATGTGTTTCAGGATCGATTTTAAGGTTCTTTTATTAATTTTTAAATGTTTTCACGGTCTTGGGCCATCTTATTTATCTGACCTGCTTTTATCATATCAACCCTCGTGGATCCTGAGATCCTCTGGCACCGGCCTTTTAATTGTTCCAAGAGTTAGAACAAAAACCCACGGGGAGGCTGCATTCAGCCATTATGGCCCTCACTTATGGAACAGCCTGCTGGAGAACATCAGGGCTGCAGAGATGTTGATTTTTTTAAAAGGAGGCTCAAGACTCACCTTTTTAAGTTAGCTTTTACCTGAGTTCTTTTACTATTTTAATTCTAATATGTTATTTTTACTTTCTAATGCTTTTAAATTATTTATTTTTAAATCTTTATGCATTTCAGTTTCTAAATCTTCATTTATTTATTATTTATCATTATTAATATTATTTTAATCTTTAAATCTTTAATTTTTCCTAATCTTACATTTTTATGCATTTTATCATTATTTTATCTCATACTTTTTTTTCTCATACTTTTTATCGTACCATATTGCCTTTTAGTCTTTTAGTCTTTTAGTTTTTAGCTCCAGTGTTTCCTCATGGGGGGCCTCCACACTGAGATGTGTGTCTGGTCTGCCCGCGGGGATGTCGCCCTGGAGAGCCCTCAGGCCCAGAGGACTCAGGGGCTCTGCACCATGTGTGGAGTCTGCCACCGTGTGTCTGCGTCGGGGTGGTCTCTGTGGTGGCGCTCCCTGTGGCCGTCGGCTGTGACGCCTCTCTCAGTGTGGATGAGCTCCCCATAGGTGGTTCTTTCCTCACCTGGTTCCCCAGTGCCCTGCCATGTTATTGACTATATTGACTGTGTGTGTGTGTGTGTGTGTGTGTGTGTGTGTGTGTGTGTGCGCGCGATTGTTTATATGTGGGAGTGGGAGGGGCGGGTTTTCAATATGTATGTATTTTTTTTCTTTCTGTGAAGCACTTGCACGTGCTGCATTTTTAATGTATGAAAAGTGCTATACAAATAAAGTTTGATTGATTGATTGATTGATCCCTCCAAAACAGCTTAAATTATTTTTCAATATTGTTCACAATAAAATTACAATATCACTCCAGAGTCTTTTGACAATGAGGCAGTGCCAAAATAAATGAGTAACAGTTTCAAGTGTCAGGTGTAGTCTTTGTAGTGTGTTCAAATGCAACTGACACAGGGTGACGTGAGGGGACGTAGACGACGCAACTGTTGGCTTTCGTTTCTGCTAGTTCTTTGATGTCGGTTTGGTGTGTCAGCACCTTGTGCAGAATAACATGGATGGTCATATTAATGTGTATGTGGTCTGAAAATAATTAATTAAACTCTTCTCAAGAATCCTGCTGTCTGTGATTTTATTTGTTAAGGAACTAATTGTAAAGATGATGATGAAGTAATGAAAGACTACTCATTATGTGTCACTTTACTTTAGGATATAAAAAGGTTAACTAATGGACAGGTTATTGAGTAATGATTCTGTACTGATGAAGTAACTAGTTCACTAATTATTAAGTCGTGATTAACCCCTCTGAAATTTGATCATGAGTTAATGAAGAACTGACCATTAACTAGTAGCTGGTTCCTCATTAGTTCCTCAGTAACTACTCCTCTGAAATTTGATCAGGGGTTACTGAAGAATTGACCATTAACAAACAGTTAGTTCCTCATTAGTTCCTCAGTAACTACTCCCCTGAAATTTGATCATGAGTTACTGACGAACTGACCATTAACTAATAGTTAGTTCATCATTAGTTCCTCATTAGTTACTCATTAGTTCCTCAGTAACTACTCTAATTTTATGTACCTTAGTTCCTCAGTAACTACTCATTAGTTCATCATTCATTCCCCATTCGTTCCTCAGTAACTACTCTTATTTTGTGTAGCTTAGTTCCTCAGTAAGTACTCATTCGTTCTTTATTAGTTCATCATTAGTTCCTCATTCGTTCCTCATTAGTTCCCCAGTAACTACTCTAATTTTGTGTGGCTTAGTTCCTTAGTAAGTACTCATTTGTTCCTCATTAGTTCCTCATTTGTTCCTCATTAGTTACTCATTAGTTCATCAGTAACTACTCTAATTTTATGTACCATAGTTCCTCAGTAACTACTCATTAGTTCCTCATTAGTTCCTCATTAAAGCCCCCAAGTTGCATATGTTTTTAGAAAATAAAGTGAAACCAGGTTCAAACCTAATGGTGGGAGAGTTTGGGGATTTCCAGGAGAAAGATTACACCAGTAGGTCATGTCTGGACAAGGGCCAAAGGGCCTGCCACCAATAGGTTTGGATTCAGGTGAAGAGGGCTAAAAAGAAAAAGGCCTGCCACCAGTAGGTTTAAGCTTGGGTAGGAAGGGCTAAAGGGAGAGGGTAGAGATTCTCTCGGATCTCCACCAGCATAAAAGGGAGAGCGCAGAAAGTGAGTCTTCGGTCTTGCTCTGGAGCCTGACTCGTGAGTTGTATGTGTTGAAGCCTGTGAACACATTAAACTCGATTGCATCAGATTCTATTGGTCTCCAGTAATTATTTTATTCTTGCTATGTTTTTAAGGTGGTAGTAGGCTGATTTAGTAATTGTCTTAATGTGACTATTGAAATTTAGGTCTGAGTCCAGAACTACACCAAGATTTCTGGCTTGATTTGTAGGTTTTAGTGTCATGGCGTCAAGGTGAGCACTGACTATTGATCTTTGTTCTTTGGGGCCAAAAACAACTATCTCAGTTTTTTCTGTGTTTAGTTGTAGAAAATTCTGGCACATTCACGTATTGATTTCGTCAATGCACTTATTTAGTAGATATAGGGGGCTGTAGTCATCTGGTGAAACTGTTATGTAAAGTGGTGTGTCATCTGCATAAGTATGGTAGGAGATGTTATGATATTCCATAATCTGAGCAAGAGGGAGCATATAGATGTTGAACAGAAGAGGCCCAAGAATGGACCCTTGAGGAACTCCACATGTAATCTTTGTTCACACAGATTCATAATTGCCAAGTGACACAACGAAATCCCTGTCTTGTAAATAAGATTTAAACCAATTTAGCACAGAATGAATGAATGAATGCTTTATTTTGGTTTAAAAACAAAAATAAAATCATATTTTTACAAAAGAATTTATCAGATAGCAACCGAAAAAGGAGTAGGCTGAAGCCCCGCGGCTTATTTTTGCCTATCCTGTACCATCAGAGGATTAACTGAATAATTCACAATAAAACATCAGTACTAGTACATCATTACAAAACACATGATAACTTAAAGTGAAAAATTTAATTCAATCAAATTTCATTGTAATCTTTGATAATTTTAGATTTTAAAGTCTTCTTGAAGACTAACATAGAATTACACATTTTTATTTCATTGTTCAGTCCATTCCATAATTTTACACCCAAAACTGACACACATCTGTACTTTAGATTAGTTCTGACTTTGTGAGTTTCAAACATTAGCAACTCCCTTCAGTTATAAATCACCTGCCTTAGCTTAAACATTTTTTGAATACAAACAGGAATTGTCTTATTTACCACTCGAAACATAATTTCTAATGTTTTTGAATATACAGTGTCCAAAAATTTTAATGTGTGTGATCTTTTAAAAAGCTGATTTGTAGAATCACGGTATCCAACTCCATTTATTATCCTAATAGCCCTTTTCTACAGTTTAATTATTGGATCTAGGTTTGTTTTGTATGTATTTCCCCAAATTTCAGCACAGTATGTCATATAAGGCATCACAAGTGAAAGGTACAGCAAATGAAGGCAGCTCTTATTCAGTAAATCTCTTGTTTTGTAAAGAATAGAAATAGACTTCTAATTTCTGTTTTACATGTTTTATGTGAGGCTTCCAACAAACTTTATCATCTATTATTACTCCCAAAAACTTAGTTTCATATACTCTTTCAATTTCAACATTGTTTAAATTCAGTTTTACCTCAATGTTAGTCCTTTTACCACCAAACAACATAAATTTAGTTTTACTTTCATTTAGTGATAGTTTATTTAAAGCAAACCATTTGTTTAACTTCATCGATTCTATTTCTACAGTTTTCAACAACTCCTTTATGTTCCCTCCGGAACAAAATAAATTAGTATCATCTGCAAACATAACATCTTTTAATGTATCACTTACTGTACAAATATCATTTATATAAAGTATAAATAGCTTTGGTCCCAACACTGAGCCTTGTGGAACTCCACAGGTTACATGTTTAAGATGAGATTTAATATCATCAATGCTCACATATTGAAACCTATTATTTAAGTAACTTCGTAACCAAAGTTGTGCTATACCTCTTATGCCATACCGTTCACATTTCTGTAGAAGTAAAGAGTGATCGATCGTATCAAATGCTTTACGGAAATCAATAAACACACCTACTCCAAACTGCTTATTATCTACAACTGTTGCAATGTTCTCTACAAATTCCATCACTGCTAATGATGTTGAGCGATTGCTCCTAAACCCATACTGATGGTCATTCACTAAATCATATTTCTCAATAAAGGAATCTAATCTCTTTACAAACAATTTTTCGAGAATTTTAGAAAATTGTGGCAGTAAAGAAACTGGTCTGTAATTTGACACAAATTGCTTATCTCCATTTTTATAGATTGGGATCACTTTGGCTATTTTCATCTTATCTGGGAAAAATACCAGTTTGAAAAGATTTGTTACAGATATATGTTAATGGCTCAAGGACACACAAAATAACCTCTTTTATAAGTGACATATTTAGGTCATTACAATCAGTCGATTTTTTGCTCTTAAATTCTTTTACTACTTCTAAAATGTCACTTTCACAGACTCCCCCAAGAAACATTGTGTTACATTTATTAAAAGTTAAATTAAAGGTTTCATCTTTTCCACCTATAAGGGGAATCTCTTTTGCTAAGTTAGGACCTACATTAACAAAGTAATCGTTGAACTCATTAACCATGCTCTCAATATTCTCAGTCACTGAATTGTCACCTTTAACAATGTTTGTTGGAAAACACCTGTCATTACGATTTTTGATCACCTTATTCAATACACTCCAGGTAGCCTTAATATTCCTTTTATATTTTTGAAGCAATTATTCATAATACATCTTCTTTTGACATCGCATAATAGATGTCAGTCTGTTTCTATATTTTTTATAATTATCCTCCTTTTCCTTTGTTCGATGCTTTAAAAAGCTTGTTTTTCTTTTTACAAGCCTTCTCCAGTCCCTTTGTTAACCATGATTTTCTCCTATTTTTAGAATTCTGTGTAAACTTTTTCACTGGACAATATCTGTCATAAAGTGTCAAAAATGTATCCAAAAATGCATTGTAAGCATCATTGGTATCCTCCACATAAACTTCCTGCCAATCATGATTTGCCAATCCCGTTTTAAGAGCTGCAATTGTTTCTGGTGTTTTCACTCTACCTGAATAATGAGTCTGAATTTTCTCTGGAAAATTAAACTTATTGTTCCTTTCAAGAACTGCAAAAACAGGCAAATGATCACTTACATCTGTCACCAACAGTCCACTATTTATATTCCCATCAGTTATATTTACAAAAATATTATCAATCAAAGTAGCACTATCCTTAGTTTAAGATCAATGCATAGAAACCAAAACTAAACATAATATCAATAAATTCAGCAGCTTCCTTATGATCATTTGACTTCAGTAAATCAATGTTAAAGTCACCACAAACAAAAGTCACCTTCTCTTTATGTTTTTCAAGTATTTCCAAAATCTTTGTGTTAAAATTATCAATACAGGATCCTGGTGTGCGATAAATGCAGCTAATTGATATGTTTTTGGCTCTTTCCACCTGAATTTCAATGGTCAAACATTCCATCAGATCATCAATTACAGCTGTCATGTTGCTGATAACTTTACATTTGAAACCCAAAACTACAAATATAGCAACACCCCCTCCCCTTCTGTTCACTCTGTTTTGCCAAAACATTTCATATCCCTCTAGTCCATCCGCCATCTCTTTATTGTTACTTAACCATGTCTCTGAAATTGCTACAACAGTAAACTTTTCTTGGAACTGTTTAAGATAGTCTTTAATTTTAGCAAAATTACTGTAAAGACTCCTGCTGTTAAAGTGGATCAATGAAAAACCCTTCATTTTAGTATTTAACTCTTCCTCAGAATAATATTCACAGGTCATATTAACATTCTGATAGAAATGGATGTCTGGATCAATGCCATTTCCTAACTCATAAAACACAGTGCCAGAAAGTCCCACAAACTTTTCTAGTCTGTCGAGCAGTATGTTATGGTCAACTCTGTCGAATGCAGCACTGATATGGGCTGAAATATGTGCCACTAGAAATTGAATTACATAATTTGAAATTGAATCATTTATATTTGAATTTGAATTACTAGAAACTGAATTTGAATCACATAATTTGAAATTGTATTGTTCATTTGAATCATTGCATTGAAAAACTGAATCTGAATAGTATAATTTGAAATTGAATTCATTTCTATATATATTCAAATTCAGTTCTCACAATTCAAATTCAATTTACTGTGACAGACATCCGGGTCGTTTAAGGACGAAGGAAGAGCAATCGAGCGCAGATACACAGGACTCCTCTTCGGCCAATCAGCACCTACGTTTTTGAGCACGTAGGAAGAAGCGCTCGCCTTGACCCATACTGGTTTGACCATGGATACGACTGGGACAAATATGCAGGCATGAAAACGGGTCAGGGGTGAAAAAGGTGAGAAGGGCGCGCGGACGGACAGTTGGACGGACGGACACTGTAGGGCGCCTGCGGATATAATAAATGCGCATGCCAGCCTGTCACTTAATGTAACATTTACAAAACATATGAGGCACAGTGTGGTAAGGGCAGCAACATGACTTAATGCATTCTTACATCATGATTGACAGACAAGATTTTTTTTTTTTTTTTTGGGGGGGTGCAAAGAAACCACCCTATGAGTTTTCTACCATTATTGAAACAGAGACAGAGCATGCCAGAAAAAAATATGTTTGATTTAGAATCAAAGTTTCCCTTTTCCAATTTCACAGTGGTCGTGCGCGCGCGCGCGCGGGCGGGTGAGCTCGCGGGCGCGTGCACGACCAGACTATCAATCACTCATCAAATTCAGTCCGGTAAATGAATCCCGCTTCTGACGGTCTGCACTCAGACTCCTCAATGGGTGCGCTGTGGTTGTGCACGCGCCCGCGAGCTCACGCGCCCGCGAGCTCACCCGGCCGCGCCGCTTACCCCCCCCCCCCCCCCCCCCCCCAAAAATACTTTTCTCATCGAATCTCCACGATTCACGTAGGTCACCTATTTTGCCTTCAAAACGGCGAATTTCGCCGAAAGGTGACTGATTTTCATGCCTGAATATGGTAATTTGGCATTTTACCATATATTTTAACGACCTTTTTTAACTGTTGTTAATGTTACAGCTACTTTGTAGGAACGTTTCGTTTCGTCAGCGAGCATAAACAAATCATGTTTACAATTACATTAGGCGACTAGCACGTTAGCATTGTTTCAGCTATCATTTTAGCAATGCAGCAACAAGTGCCGGAGCTAGTCTACAAGTCACATGTGATGTTACCCATTTAACGGTAGTGTTTTTCTTACCATGAATGTTTTGTTGATAGCAAACAAGAAATTCAAGTTAGTAGTTGGATTTGCAGTGTGCATAACGGCTGACAGTAAAGATTATATCCTTGTACCCACACCGCTGTTGCAAACAGTGCACATATTTATGATTTTGACATTGATTAAAGTCCGAAGGGGACTGAAATGTACGTTACTGTTATGAACATAGAACATGTTAAAGAAATGTAGAAGTTGCTAAAGAAAGGCAGTTATACTTGTTACAAGATGTTAATTTCTTTCAGTACATCACCGGTGTAGAGGTCATAGCCACTTGTGACGTCTCCACCACGCCTGCTACACACAGCAGAAACTTAAGTACCACTACTTGACTTTAGACAGCTAATATTACATTGTCTTCCAAGGACAAAAAAAGCATTTAAAAGACATCATCAAGTCATCTATAGTTTGAGGTGTTGCTCCCTGTTTTATTTTACCCTACAGATGTGACATAATAGTATTGTCAACAAAAAGGAGTGATTCACCCTTTATAGTTAACTTTATGGTTTTTATTACCTAAAGCAGTTATTACACTCATTTTACTTTCATAGGCACAGTGTGCATCATTGGTGACAGCTATGTCCAGCGTGGTGTTCAGAGAGCTGCAGAGACTCTGGGAAGCAACCTCAGCATGCTGGGCATCCATGTCTGCTGGGTTGGCTGGGGTGGACTGCAGAGAGGCCTTCTCTCCTTCTTTTTCCACTCCCGGTGAGAAAGAGCAGCACCAGGTGTCCTCATCATCCACTGTGGCAGCAATGACATGGGGAAGGTCAGCAGTGTCAAGCTGGTCAGCATGATGAAGGAGGACCTGCACCAGCTTCACCTCCAGCATCCTGGCATTAAGATAATATTTTCTTCACTGGCCCAAAGGTGCAGGTGGGAGGCTGGTGGCAATCCAGCAAAGACTGATAAGGCCAGGAAATGTGTTTACAGTGTTGTGGCTACATTTGTTCATAGTTTAAATGGTGCCATAATTGAGCACCCTCACATCAGGCATGACGGGGTATTTTTGAAAGATGGAGTTCATTTCACACCTAGGGAAAATGAAATGTTTTTAAGTAAATTAGTTAATTGTCTTAAAGACCACCTCCAAACGCAGTGAACTGCTTACAGTTGGCAGTGTCACTCTTTTTGAATTTGGCCTTTAGGACACATTTTGTTAGGCCTGAACATAGCCCAGGCTGTCATGGCCAATGTTGAGTTTTTGATACTCATCTATAACTTGTTTAAAATTTCAATAAATTCTATTTACATTTGCACTCCTTTTGTCTTTGTTTCTGACTGAATCTGACTGTCAATTGAAAGAGCAAACAAATTATACACTACAGATAAAACCTAAAGCATTAATGTTTAACACTGTCATTGGCAAATAATTAAGCAGTCCATTTCTGTGTGGGCCTGATTATTTTAACTTTGTACTTGAAGGTAACTAAGCACCTTAGACCCAGCAGCAGAGCCTGAGAAGATTTTGGAGAGCAACCTTTGTTTGCTGCTCTGTTAGAAGTCTAGTTTTAACACAGAAGAATGTGACTGGATAAAAGGGCTCAAAGTGAAAAACAAACAATTAGCTGGACACAACAGTTTTGAAGCCCCCAAGGTATCACTTGTTCGCCAACTCTGAGAGGGTCTCCCCTCAGGCAAAAGGTACTGTGACGTTTTTATAATGAGGCAAATAAAAACATAATCAGCCAATTGTGTGTTATGTTTTTTTTAGCCTCACTATATAAGCCTCAATACCGAGCAGAACCTTCTCATGTCACAATGTCACAAATAAATAATACCTATTACGGGGCTTAAAATTATTCAGTGTGCAGATATTCCTTGTTTTTCACAAAAGGAGAATTGTTATTCAGTGAATTTTCTTCATTTGTCTTAAAGAAATGTTCAAACAAAACCAGCACATAACATCAGCTTTTCATTTTTTCTTTACATTTTGCTAAGATAAATGCAAACTTAGGTAAATGTTAAAACATAAATGAAAACATTAAGATGCCATTAATAACTATTATATTTTGTTAAAGGTTTAAATCACCACTATATTTCCACTCATCACAGGAAACTGATGACAGCTTTCAAAAAATGTGCTTTTACTCTGAAGTAAGTTTTGTCTGATCCATTTTATATAGCAAAAGTTAAAACCATTACACAAACAGTTTAACAAAATTAAGTCAAAGCTTGCATTCATGAAATCATCACTATTAAAAGGTTACAAAAAGTACACATGAAATAAATGAAAAGATTTATAACAGTAATTATAAAACCTATGAATTAGGACCCAGTGTCATAATTTGCAAAGTCGTAATTTCTTGTGAAACAACCTCTTTACTGTGGAGTAAATATCATATCATTGGTCGAGGTGTTGTAACTTTCCTCAAGTGTCCTACAAGAGAGAAAGATGACAAGTTAAAAACACAGGTAGAAAACATTGACTACAGCCTGTCTTGGTTAGAGGCCCACTCACCACCAAAATGATCTTACTGCTGAGTAAGTGGCTGTCGTTCATAAAATAGTTTTGTGTTAAAGTTCTGTAGATATTCAACTTTATATTTGAATGTGACTTTAAATTTAACAGTGTACTACCAAGACAACTGGAGTATGAATGTACAGTATGCAGTTCATCCACATTAACATAATAGTTGCTATCAAAAGGAAACTGAACTGTTCTCAAAGCTCACTGCCACTGTGGAATCATGCTATGTTCAGCTGTCTCATTATGAGAATATATTTTCCATTGGTTCTTCACAGACTGTGTGTGGGGGAAAAGGTAGTAATTCTCACTATGATAAAGGGTCTTTGCATAAAATGCACTAAAATGTTGAAGTCGGTAAATACATGTCATGTTCCTTGATTGATAAAATCTTCATTTGGCCTTTTGCATCAGGGGAAGATTAAACTGCACTGGTGTGTCCGTAACTTCACCTTATCAGTAGTAGTACAGAGCAAGCTGTGCCCTAATTGAGTACTTAGTAATGTATGACAATTAGTAATATATACAATGAATTTAAATGTATTATGGTCAATAATTCATCATTTTAAACTAATAAGTTTCTTGACTCTTTGTGAGGTACTGTATGAAAAAAGGTGTCTTTATCCTGGAGTCAGTGCTGAAGTGATGACTCAAAGTGTTCACTGCACAGACGGGACGTCTTGTTTGGAGTCCAGTTCTGTCTTCTGGTGTTGAGTGTCCACTGATCCAGTCTGTCTGGGTCACCTTGAGGAAAACTTTACACAGACAAATAGATATTAAAATATATGTGTTAGCTACCTACTTCACAGACACCTTTACATGCAAACAATACAATTTAAATTACTTCAGTGTTAAACAGATCATAATCAATTTAATTTAGCAAAACAAAAAGGTGGTGACCATCACAGTCCTCATATTCTGTCTGTGCATTATCTATTGTTGTGTAGCTACAGGCCTGTATCATACTTTTATTTTCTTAATATTTTATATGTGACAGTCAAATGTCACATTAGCCTTTTTTAATTACGTTACACACCTTATTGTAATTTCACACAGTTCGCCACTTTTAACAAGTTAACATTGCATCATGTTAGTTAACTAACGTGGTGGACCTTTATTTTCAAACCTCACACAGACACCTTTTGTTCAAAATATTCTCTCCTAATGCCTAAATCCTAGCACTTCTCTGTCAGGCTCTGACTTCAATGCATCCCGGACTGGCGTCTTGCTTGAAGGCTAAATGTTAGCTGACTGGTTAGCTAGTTAAGGAGCTAAGCTTGTGTTGTATCGTATTGTCTGTGGATCTGTAACTGGATGTGGATGTTGCTGCTGTGATACAGGTCGCACTTGAAAATGAGACCTCCGGTATCAACGTGATTTTACCTGTCCTAAATAAAGGCTTAATAATAATAATAATAAGCTGACAAACTAGGTGGTGACCGCAGACACAGATACACGCTAATTAGTGCTAACATATAAACGACAAATGATACTAGAATTTCCGAATTTCACTTACTGAAAAACCTGGAGCACAGACTTCTTGGACGGTCTGTTGGTATAATTAATCGAACAGCAAGTCATATTCCTCCAATATTTGCCTGAAAACATATCCAGAAGGCACAGACCCAGCTGAGAGGACAGGTTCAGTGCCTTGAACATGGACACGAACTGGCTGAGATGACGCCGAGCAGACGGCGAGCCTGAGCTCAGCTCCGCACAGCAGAGCCAGCGGCTAGTTAGCATGCTAGTTAGCCACCCGTGATGGTGCCACCTGTCATTCAAAGTGACCACGCCCTTAATTATGCGCAATTTTACACGTTAATAACATTGAAACGGAAGAGATATAAACCCCCCCGTTGTCATGAAAGGGGAAATTAACTATAGAGACCAAAACCATTACTCGTCACCCCTGGAGGTTGCTGCTTGGTCAAGGCGAGCAAGTAGCGTTTCTTCCTACGTGCTCAAAAACGTAGGTGCTGATTGGCCGAAGAGGAGTCCTGTGTATCTGCGCTCGATTGCTCTTCCTTCGTCCTTAAACGACCCGGATGTCTGTCACAGTAAATTGAATTTGAATTGTGAGAACTGAATTTGAATTGTGAGAACTGAATTTGAATATATATAGAAATGAATTCAATTTCAAATTATACTATTCAGATTCAGTTTTTCAATGCAATGATTCAAATTAACAATACAATTTCAAATTATGTGATTCAAATTCAGTTTCTAGTAATTCAAATTCAAATATAAATGATTCAATTTCAAATTATGTAATTCAAATTCAGTTTCTAGTAATTCAAATTCAAATATAAATGATTCAATTTCAAATTATGTAATTCAAATTCAGTTTCTAGTGGCACATCACTGCTCAGATGAATGTCATTTAAAACGTTTACAAGTGCAGTCTCAGTGCTGTGATGTGCTCGAAATCCAGACTGAAAGGCATCAAAGGAATTGTTTTGCTCCAAGAAGGTGTTAAGTTGCTGAAAAACAACCTTTTCAATGATCTTTCCTAAAAATTAAAGAAGGCTCCCGCACACTGTCTCACTCACTGCTGACTGTGTTTATTGAGTGTCAAAACAACGTTTCGGTCTGGACGACCTTCATCAGGTATAATAACACAGCATCACACCACTTGCATATATATACACATATGCTGTATCATGTTAACCAATCAGAGCACTGGAGGAAGTAATTGGACTGATGAGCATCAGCATCACCTGTCAGGAAGTGATACAACAATTAATTAGAGAAAAATAAAGAAAAGAAATACATCAAGATAAATCTAAACATAAAGACCCTTTTGACTCTACAAATGATAAAACAATCGAGAGTACAACATATGTTTAAAGGGATCAAGGGGAAGGATGTATACATATGCATACATAAATAAGGGCGTCTAATGCCAATTCAGTGAATCAATGTACAATGTAATATATAAGATCAAGAGGTTTATTTAAAAAGGTACAAAAAAGTAGAAAAATATTTAAATATTTAAATAGTAATAAGGACCCAGTATAAGTATGAAACCCATGTCAGACAGGGGAGAATATTTCACAATGTTTTTTCACAATGTTTTTGCCAGCTCTAGAATGTACCAACTGGGTCAGGCAGAAAAAACAATAATGCTTCGATCCTTTTTCAACAAGCACTCAACACATCCAATAGGTCTATAGAAAAAATAGAAATAATTTACTGCATAACATTAAGTAGCAGTTCATCATTTAACTCTTTGGGGGACAGAGTCTGTAGTGTGAAGATCCAGAATGCCTCCCTTCGTTTTAAGAGCAAGTCATGGTCTCCACCCCTGGGTGGTAACAAAATTTTTCGATCCCACAGAAGCGGAGGGAGGCCACGTCATAACTCATTTCATTAAAATGGACTGCTACTGGATATTCTTTGTCCTTGCGGCGGATCGCACTCTTGTGTTAACTTATTCTTTGCTTTAATTTTCTGGTGGTCTTGCCCACATAAGCAAGACCACATGGGCAGCGTAACATATAAACAACATGAGTGGACGCGCAAGTAATCACACTTTTTATCAGAAACTTTTTTCCGGTAAAGGGGTGACAGAAATGTGCTGTTTTAAAAGTGTTATGGCACTGAGCGCAGTTCCCACATCTATAATTACCATTAGGCAGAGGACTTAAAAGAGTTTGGTGAAGCTGGTTTCGGGTTCTTTTACTGGAGAAGTTTGCGTGAACCAGCTGGTCTTTTAAATTTTGTCCTCTCTTAAAAACAAATAAAGGTGGATGTTTAAAAACAGAGGCTAGTTCGGGGTCTGATTTCAATAAGTGCCAGTGTTTCATAAATATAGATTTTACAGCCTGACTCTGAGGAGAGTGGGTAGTGACACACATGACTGAAAAGTTTTTTTCTTTTTTTTGGCTCTTATTTAACAAATCTGGACGAGATTTTTTTAGGGCTGAATTGTACGCTTGCTCTATCCAATCATTGGGGTACCCTCGTGAAAGGAATTTAGATTTCATGTCCATTGATTTGTCTATAAAATCTTGCGTGGTCTGACATACTCTCCTCAGTCTATAGAACTGGCTTTTGGGCAAACCTTTTTTAAGTGGCGTGGG
The DNA here is from genome assembly GCA_026686955.1 of Epinephelus cyanopodus. Classification (NCBI taxonomy): domain Eukaryota; kingdom Metazoa; phylum Chordata; class Actinopteri; order Perciformes; family Serranidae; genus Epinephelus; species Epinephelus cyanopodus. Next base: position 2,678,883 of record CM048921.1, read on the forward strand.
ATGTGCGCTAGTGGCCAATAACAAAGAGTTTCTGTCAACATCTTTAACATATAGAGCAGTAGCCAATCCCCCATCGTTCACCATTACCCACATGTCGAGAAAATGTACTCTCTCTTTGCTGAATTCACAGGTGAATTTTAGATTATTTTTAAAACCGTTAAGCAGGTTAACAAAGTCGTTGAGTTCCTCCAGATCACCTTGAAAGATGCAGAATATATCATCAATGGATCTATAGTATTTCAACAGTTTGGGAAAATACCTGTTTTTTTCCGGGTTGAAAATAAAATTAGTTTAAAAAAAAACCCCATATATAATTTGGCATAATTAGGGGCACAGATTGTGCCCATACTTGTCCCCGAGATCTGTTGACAAAAGTCGTTATCAAAACTGAAGTAATTGTATTTCATTACGAAGTTGGCTGCATCAATGATAAACTGGTTGGGAGGGTTTTGTGCATGGTCTCGGTTTTCTAGATAAAAACTCAACGACTGCAAACCTTCGTCATGTGGTATGTTGCTATAAAGGCTGGACACATCTAGGGTGAGTAGATGATCTTTCCTAAAAATGGTAGGTTTGATATGGGCCTGTAGTTATTTATTACATTTGTCAGTCTGTCAACAATAGTAAATAAAGTCCGTGCATTGTTGTTATTTTTGTTGATAATCTCAGAGAAAAAGGACTGCCGTGCCCTTTTTAGCTCCAAGTTATAGATGTGCAGACTTTCCTTATAGATGTCATAATGAGGTAAGGTTTGGTTTTTCGCCACCAGCGTTCTGCTTTTCTGCATTCTTTTTTTTGAGCTTTTACCCATGTGGCATTCCTCCATGGTGGTTTTTTCTTACCAGAGACAACTTTGACCTTCATGGGGGCAATATTGTCCATAATATTCATAGCTTTAGAGCTGAAACTATGAACCAGATCATTGACAGAGACTGAGGGCACAGCTGGTGTTGGTATAAAATTGTGGGTAAATAGTGTACAGGTGTTTTCGTTGATATAGCGTTTTCTGATTACCCCTGTTGTACTTTTACTGGTGTCAGCGGAGATGGCCATTTTAAAGAAAACACAGTAATGATCAGAAAAGGCAACATCAGTCACCACAACCTCAGAAATGTTGAGCCATTTGGAGATAATTAGATCTAAAATATGTCCCTTATTGTGTGTTGGCTCTGTTACATGCTGGGAAAGTTCAAAGTTGTCCAGGATGTAGAAAAGTTCTTTCGCACTGCCATCTCTGGCTCCGTGGTGATTGTGGTGGTGGTAGGGAGGGTCGACATTGGCTCCTTAGTGGTTGCGCCAGTGCTGGGGGGGTGACTTTGGCTCCTTGGTGGTTGTGGTGAAGGGCAGGAGGGGGGTTGTTGGATCCCTGACTGGGACAGGGACATCCTCTGAATGCCTTGGGTGATGTGGAGCAAAGGGTCAGGTGAAGGGGGAGAGGTGCAGGCTGTCTGTCTCTGTGCCACATACTTGTCCTTGGCTCTTATCTGTCCCTTCTTGTTTTGGTATGGCCTTCCAAGAGCATGACGTAGGTTGGCCCCGAGTAGTCTGCATCCAGCGATGTTCGGATGAATCCCATCACGCTGAAAGCGATCCTTACAGTTCCAAAAGATGTTGAAATTGTCAATGAACTTTATCCCATGAGTGAAGTGCAAGGGCAAAGCTAACACCCAAGTGCCAATTACGGCTGAAAAAACGAACCACACACTAACGAACACACCCACCGCACAGCCAACACAGCCTCCGCAACCACCCCCAGTTGTCAATATCTAAGCGCAGCTATACACCTAGCCACAGAGAGCAGTAGCCTGTCCACAGGTGGGCCCCGGACCGGTAGAAGGGAGGGGGGATTCGGAGCCACTCGGAGAGGGGGAATGGCACCAGGGGTATCCCTGGAACCTATGATTATACCAGAAGACATTATACTAATATGAGAGGAAGCAGGTCAGGGTGAGCATAGTCTATGGCTCAAGAGAGGAGCAGCACAGGATTAGAAATGTTTTGGAGGTTCCATGAGGGACTTATAGTTGTATGGTTAACCATTTTGATCTGAGAAACCCACAGTGTTGCATACATTTATGTATGGACTATTTAGACATGATAAAATCTGTAACTTGGCAAACGATACATGCTGGTGGTAACTGATCGCTTTAGCCGAGAACTGCAAATGGAACTGTCTGAATATATAAAACAAATAACTGCCTTCCATAGATCTATATATTTGCAGGAAAAGGTGAAGGTGCCAAAGGGCCGATCAGGAGGCTGAGAGACAGGTGGTGCCAGGCCATAATGTGTACGAAAGGTCTTCAGGAGAATGTGGCACGAGCCAAGGAGGGAAGGGCCATAGTGAGCGAATCCCACAGCAGTCCAAGTCGAAGGAAGCACGACGTGGTGTTTTCTGAACCAATCACCAGGCAACTTAGGGACGAAAGAGACTGCTTCAAGGAGCCCGAGTCAGACTCTGAAGACGAGGTGCACGAGACATCCGCTGGACTCACAGCCGCTCCAGGAAGCACCGCACAACCGTGTTCAGGCTAAGTATGATGCAACCACAAAATTCCCAATTCACACTGTGTTGAAACCCATGCCAACATTCTCAGATAAGTATATTACTGTAAGTTGTATAGTCAGGAGCAGATGAAACGAATAACACTTCGCCTGATGGAACATTTCCTGTTGCTATGAATAAGCTGAAGCTTTGAAATGACTGAAAATGCTGGTAAGGGCGGAAGCATTAAGTGGGATGAGCTAGAGGAAATTTTTGGAAAATGGGGAGCCGTTTTTGCTAAAACAGGGATAATTATACTGATAGTACTAATTCTGTTCTCCTTGTTGACATGTTGCATAGTGCCTATCCGAAGAAAATGGTGTGTGAGAGCAATGGACAAGAGGCTGGACATGCAGGGAGCACAAATGTTAAGTATGCTGACCCCTGAACAATTGGTGCGCAGAATTCTTCTGGTCCAGAGGGGGAGGAAATACCAGATTTGTTCCCAATCCCTGATTACATGGACAATTCAAAGGACGAGGAGGAACTGCGAGAGAGAATGATGAACAATGGCTGACACTCATATTCATTTTCTATATTCATTTTTGTGTTCTGATTTTACAAGAGGAAAATGTACTCTGATTTCGACTTAGCAAGTTATGCATACTATCCAAAATGATTTCTGTGATTCCATTATAATCCAATAAGTAAATTGCGTTCTATTGTGTGATGTATTTGGTCAATTTGTTTAACATTAATCTATTAAGGCCGCCTAATGGGGAGGGGCCGATGGGGGACTTTTCCTGGAGTAAACAGCCGCCAGGTTTTTCGCCTCCATCAGTTGAATGTTGACAGATGATAGAATATGTTATCATATATTCATGTTAAGTTCATATATGGTTTCTTGTGCATCACCATATTCAAGT